>JAECUM010056470.1:0-44826 GCA_016617855.1 Megalonaias nervosa | reverse complement strand
CCGACCCACGAGAAGCTACTGGCAAGCTTTCTCACATATCCACATTTGCCGAATCCTAGACTCGAACCCACGCAGAC
The DNA here is from genome assembly GCA_016617855.1 of Megalonaias nervosa. Taxonomy (NCBI): domain Eukaryota; kingdom Metazoa; phylum Mollusca; class Bivalvia; order Unionida; family Unionidae; genus Megalonaias; species Megalonaias nervosa. The sequence goes on along the minus strand of JAECUM010056470.1, from coordinate 44,749 downwards.
AGAAGTGAGATGGCAGTGATCCGTAACGGAGAGCGCTTTAGACCACTTGGCCACTCGGGGCCTCCTCGATTTATTGTACTAATTCATTCAGAAATCAAGACATGGACAAATAAATCTAACATATTCTTTTGGGTCGACTGTAGAGCTGACATATTACAACTTTTAAAATGGGACTTAAAGCTTTCATCGATATGTAAGTATCGAGATAAGCTTAATGAAAAGCACGTTAGCACGTGCAAATGTGTTAAAATCCTTCCCATTATAATTAGCCGACATTGCCCCTTGATCGTTCTGTGTAAAGCATTAGGCAGATGCTATGGTGCCAAGGAGACGCCAAATGAAAAATGTAAACAAAAGAGACGGAAATTGTCAGTTCTAATTGCAAAGCTGACTATTATAAATTACAATCAATTGTCAATTGCACGAGTGTCTAATGGCACGCTAAACACCTGGCAAATTATCGTTGCAAAGATGAATGTGTGTTCCTAGTATCCAAATATATCTTTAATTTTCACATATGAAACGGATTATGCGCACGTGAAACTGTTTAAACAATAACGGAACAAAGGAGCTGACAAATACAGATTCAGAGCACAATTCGTACCGATTTTCACGTATTTCATAATTAACTTATCTCTTGGTTTCGAAGTTTTACATTCGAACATGTATCACAAAGTAGCAGGGGTAACGGTTCGTTTGTAATACCGAGAGGAACACGAGTTACACATATAATGTAAACGCAAAGAAGATACAATAAGGAAAACTGAAAGGATAAAAAAAACCATAACCAGACATTTTTCTATTGACAGCCTTCATTTCAACGAGGTCCCGGGTTGGTTGCCTTGCTGTGCCCTAGCTTGTTGTCCTTTGCTGCCATTTCCTCGGCATGGCATAACCGATAATGTGGTTAAAGTGTCTTTGTAAACCAAGCAACCAATATTTTTGCTTGGTAATGCACAATGATTAATCCAGTAATCTCCAACAAGTAACAAGTCCCTTCCATGCTGAGATTCTAAATATCAGCCACGGGCGGCTTCTGGGTGACTGTGTAATACTTTTGGGGAACAACGTTTGGGTAGCTCTTTGATACTTTAGGGGGGCACTGTACCACTTTTTGGAGCATTTGTACAACTTCAGGTGACTTTGCACGATTTTTAGAGTTCGACATACAGTTGGCTATGGACGGCTTCTGGTTGGCTCGTTATGACGTTGTGGAGAAGCACACCAAATTGTAATTCTTTTTAAAAAGTAAATCGTTATGTACCCTTTTTATATTCATCTATTAAATGTCCCTTGGGTTTCATATATTTGAACCGCTGGCTACATGCCCCAAATAGGAGAACGAAAGAAGTAGCAAGTATATAAAAAAAATTATTATATGCCGCATGATACAAGCACAAATGTTATTATTATTATCATTATTATTATTATTATTGATGCTGCAAAATATGTTAAACAAGTATATCAGTTGTCAAACAGCAAATTTCAATTCTAGAACACACACACACACACACACACACACACACGTGCGAATATCGGATGATAGATGTCCATATCCGTGTTATATTATGTTGGAAACGTTAGACGAGGTTGGATAGAGTCACAATGGCTAAGAAGATTAAAGATTTGCTCTATCAATATGGCCTTGGATATGTGTGGATGACGGAGGAAGATAAATACGTTTATTTCGGAGTTCACACAAATGATTAGAGACAATGCATTTGAAAGTTGGTCAGAGCGTGTTACTAATTCCTCAGTATGTTATTACTATAGTCAGTAGAAATCCCTACTACAATGTGAGAAATACCTCTCATGTAATATACCTTTTAATCTAAGAAAACTATGATGTTCCAGCCAGAAACTAATGATTGAAACATGAAGAAGGAAATAAAAGTTGATACAGCCTATAGATTTTATGAGCTGTGCTTTAGAATAAATCGTTATATACTTGAGGATGAATTTCAATTTGTTTGCGTTTGCCCAGAACGTCATATTATTAGAAGACAATATCTAAAGAGTGTATATTATATAGAACCAAGCGTTGAAAAATATGTCTCACTGATGGCTAGAGGTGATGTAGTGACGCTGTATAATTTATCACACTATCTGTACAGATCATTTGGTAGGAGAGAGGCTTTTTTAAAATCTCCATCCGAATAAAATTATGTGAATATGTTACTCTTCCGAACTAAGTGCAGAAGTAAGTGTAAAAGTAAATCAAGAATTTATATTTCGCCAGTATTGAAGAAAATGTGGCGTTCTAATTTTGTATATCAAAAATAGAAGTTTGTTTTTTGGGCCGGAGGCCTATATTTTTGAAATAATGTGATTTGATTTGATACTGTTAAGTTTCAAATGAAAGTAGGAAAAGCATAACTTATAAATTGTTTTCTAACAGGACACTGTTGCAGGCAAATTTAACCTATCGCCGAGGCAAACACTAGGTTCTGGCCTTTCTGTTTTTTTTCTTTGATCATAGTGACAAAGATAATACCAGTGAAAAGATCTCTCTTTTTTTTTTTTTTAGCTTAGTTTAAGCTCTATTTTAAATTTTAAAGAATTATAATGAGCAAATCAAACTTAGTATCTGTGAGTACATAAACGTTATTATCTTTAGTAAATAATAATTAGTATTTATGCATTTTTCAAGGGCAAGAGAGTACACAAATGTCAAATGCCATTGAAGTATATTGCCTACACATTGAAAAGTGATAGAAAAAACCAATCAATTTTCTATGCAAATTCAAAATTAATATTTTTCCTTTCATTTCTTTAGAAAATGTTTTTCCTAAATGTTCAAAATATATATCGAATCACTGTCACAGAGAGAGAGAGAGAGAGAGAGAGAGAGAGAGAGAGAAGCCTTCGGAGATTTTACTATTGAAAATTAATGTCTGTACAGAACCGTTTAATAGGTTTAAATGAGGACAAATTGGTGCCTCACTGACAGATTGCCACGATATAACATCTTATGTGTGTAAATCTGTCCTGTCAACATAATAATGTAAACAAATTCAATCAGTAACTAGTGTAACACTTCCACAGACTTTGGCTACATCTTATTATACATGAATGAATGTGATTGGGTACTACCATTGACAAGAGAAGCAAATCTGAGAACAGATACTCGTTTCCGTGTGACGACAAGTTGCCTCCCTTGAAGGAACACTAGGAGTACGCTCCCTTGTTAAAGAGTGCCGCGTACTTCCGGCTTGTCAAAGAAGAAAGTACAATTTTCAAGGAAAGTTCGATATTTGTTGTATATTTTGATAGTTTCTTCTAATGATTGAATTTTGTAAAAGTTTCATAAATGTGTATCAAGCAGATTCCACTACAGTTTAGGGTTATATATGCTATGGTTGCATATTGTTTTCGGCTGGGAGTTGTGGCGTGCTCCTGTAATCCAGCTACTTGGAGGCCGGGGTCGTTGGACGGTTTGAGGGCGGGGGCTCTGCTCCTCGGTGCTCTATGTCGATCGGGTGTCCGCGCTAAGCTCGGCATCAATATGGGTCCCTCGGGGGAGCCTAGGGGGTCCAGGTTGTCTAAGGAGGGACGTACTGGCCCAGGGTGGAAACACAGCAGGCAAAAGTCCCCGTGTCGAGCAGTAGTGGGATCGCGCCTGTGAATAGGCATCGCTGAGTAGCCCGTCCAATATAGTCGGACACGATTCTTTTTCATTTTATTTATTTGCCTATAAAATTATTCTTTTTCTTTCCATCTATAGCCATTCGGGTAATTTCTTTTACATACTCTTTCTTCTTATAACCCAGTTAAGGATATTGTCCTGTCATTTGTATATTTATTCCTGTCTTATAATTAATAGTATGAAAAGATACAAAATTATCAGTATAAACAGCAAAATCAATCAATATCTCTTTTATTTTCATTATTCTTTTCTCTTTAGAACTATTCGGTTTTTCTCTAAAACTTTTTAACCCCTAGCCACATTTGAAAGAGTCTAGATGTGTAGAACCAACAACAACAACAACAACAACAACAACAATAATAATAATAATAATAATTATTATTATTATTATTATTATGGCACTGAATAGTTGGTATCGTAAAATTAATTTCAAAATGAAATATCTGATGTTATTAATTAATTAAGATATTAAAGGAATAATTTCAACAGGAAGACATTTGTGAATCTTTCAGAGTACAACATTGCATGATGAATATCAAAATTTCAGTCTGCACATGATCTCAAAATTGTAATGTTTGAATTGTTTTTCTTATTTATTTTGAAATTTGATTCTATGTTAAATTTCGACCCTCGCAGGTCAAGGAAATAAAGAATCTTGTTATGAAAATCATTATGAAGATAATGAAATGATGCTGGCGATTACCAGTTTTGAAATACTTACGTATGTACTTTCTTACGAATCCAGCTGCAACTAACAGATCCTGATGTTCCATCAGATAATGGGCTGGCAGATCAGGATCTATGTTGTTTGTTCTACTGATCACTATTGACAGACTGCATGGACATAGATCTGAGGGCGCATTATGTATACATTCTACATAAACTGTGATTTGGTTAGATTCAGTCATAGCTGGGACATTTATGAAGGTATTATTGATGTATTATTTTTGTTAGGACACTGCAAGCTTTACTGTGTAGAACATAATGTATTATCATCTCAGTTATATGAGGGAATATATTCAGCTTTGGCGGATATCTTTGAGGGACTAATACACTTGACAAAAATAGTGGAAAAATTATTTAAAAAGTTATTCCCTTAATTTTGACAAGTACATATATTGAATGTTTTACACGACAACCCTCTCTCCATCTCTCATCATTTCTCTCCAATGGAAATTTCCTTTACTAGTATGTTTTTTGTTGTTGCTGTTGTTGTTGTTGTTGTTGTTGTTATTTTGTTAACATCGACATGAAATTTATATTATTAATCCAAAGATATGTTCAATTTATTGTTTGAATATGTCACTGTATGAAATTTTCAGTTACTGTAGGGAGTTTGTGGGATGGTTCCTTGACCCATAACTACCCATATACGGGAGTTATTAAATATTAATAAACTAATACACTTAGTATTGTATCGCAATAATATATACCAGAAGAAAGATGGAGTTAATTGAAAACAACACAGATGATCTTATTTCTGTGAGATTTGCATTATAGAATCATACCCTAGTCAGTTCGTTTGTACCACAATCACATACTGGTTAAGATATGTGTTTTGTTCAGTTTCTTTAGTACTTCTCGCTGCATCTTGTAGATCGTTGTGTATGGATGCATGCCAAGTGCAAAGAAACCTCATTCACAAAGTCACAGTTTTGTAACGAATGTATGTTTTCCTAAAGTTGCGTTTATGAAGTGTGAAATCAGCAACTATGAACAGCCCCTTTAGAGGTTGTGAGAGGCTCGGGACACGTTGAAATTGTGAGGTCCCAAGGCCCTGGTAATACTGCAGTTTGCAAATGAATCGAATGTACAAATAAACCCATATAATTTACTATATACTGAATTAAAAGACAACTAAGTACACATTGAAGTATATTTATTATTATATTATTATGTATAAAAAGCAAGGATCCTTAAGGTTTGAGGTCCGGGCCATATCGCCTTCCTTGCCCTCCCACCCTGATTGGGCCAGCCTATGAGTCTTCTTCTTTGAGCAAAACATCCTATGTTTTATATTGCAAATCTATGGATACGTTGCATAATGTAAGTTTCTTATTTATTTCTGTATGAACATTTGACTAACACCGTATAGGAATTGTGATCTACTTGCGATCCGTCACAGATAGACACTTTCGTTTAAGAAATCAAAATTTGTTGGAAAGCAGGAACAGACAGACAGACACACACACACACACACACACACACACACACACACACACATACAGAGCAGCATTACTCCATTGTGATAGTATTTGTATGCGTCAGTGACTATTCTAAAGTTGTGTGTATGATTCGAGTTACTTTGCTAAGCTTTACTGGCCGCAAGCAGGTGTGCGTCCAGGAATATTGTGCGGGGGTGGGGTAGGGGAGTTGGCTGAACATGTAGGCACGGGGAGTTTTGGAATGGAATCCCTGGTAGCACCTGCATTTTGAAAGTTTCCAGGGCATACCTTTAAGCATCAAATTGTAAAAGATACTTACTCTAAGATATATTCCGGTTGTTTTAGCACTAATTTTAAAGGATGCCCCCCTCCCCGCCACCAATCCGGCCCAGTTGTCGAGGCTATGAAACTGTATGTGTTGCTGAGTGCTGTGGTGGAGGAACCTTTGTGTATTGATACCTCTTTATTAGTGCTGTGTTGGTGGTGGTGGTGATGGTGTGTGTGTGTGTGTGTGTTGATACATCTTGGTGAGTTCTGTGGGGTTGGGGGACTTGGTGTCATGTTATCTCTTGGTAAGATCTGTGGTGAGTGCTGAAGATTTTGTGGAGAGGGAACTATTGTGTGTTCATACCTCTTGGCGAGTGCTGTATAGTATGTGTGGGTGGTGGGTGGGTGGGGTTGGGGTGAAATTTGTGTGTTCATAACTCTAGTTGAGTCAGAATTCAGCTTTTGTGCTTAGTTCATGACTACAGGACCAGGAACGAAGAGTCTGCTAATATAACTAAAATTTGAAACGAGTGTGTAGATACAAATAATCAGACAACCCTCACAATTTGGTATTTCCATTTTCGTCGCTATCCAAATGATATAACATTAAAATGATAGAATTGGAGCATAAAGGGCAATTTTGTGCTCAAAATGTTTCATGACTACGATCTCTGATTTTGCACATTTCATTTGCTTTTAGAACTCTGACAGCACACAATTTAAACATTATTACCCAATTTGTTTTAAGCTCAAAGCCAAAATAATGTTGGTTGTCGTACTGAAGTTAGCACGATATCTCTTGAATGCTTTGATTTTCAAATTTATTAAGCGTCGGTCCTGTTGTGATCCACGCAGGTATTTTGATGTATGTAATGTCACTCTGCTGAATAGGTTGGCGGACAGTTGAAACACGTAAAGGATTTTGTACAAGAAAGCCCTTTTCGGAAATATTTTGACGAAGTGATAAAGCGTAATAAGTTCGAAATAGCCTGAAATGACCGATAATTCAACCACGCCCTGAAATACGCTAGGTAATATATAGGACTGTGAGAAAAGCATTAATGTATTGCAAGGGACGTCGGCTCAGATTGCTGAAGTGGTGGAGCACCTGTTTGGAGTTAGGAAGGTCCGGGTCTGAGCCCTGGTCTGCTTGTGCATATTTCCCTGTTACATTTGGCGTCGTTGATAGGATTCCACATCTGCTGGCTCCAACGGACCAGGGAGGGTGAAGTTAAATGGACGTTTGAAGTTGAGACAAAGGGTCGTATACGACTCATAACACCATTCAGATATGCTTTTCAACCTAAACGGAAGTTATTTATGAATCTTTTGGCGAGTTTTTGCCAAACGCAGAAAGAGGAAAGGCTAATTTACCGAATTGTGTTATGCTTGAAATAATGGTTTTTCACGAGTATCTTAAACGTATGGAAAAGTATTGAAACATATGGAAAAGTATATGAAACGTATGGAAAAGTATCAGAAAAGATGTGATTGGATGAACTATTACCGGTAACCAGTATTAAAGGACTGAAATGCTTGCATATTACTTCTCTGATATGATCAATTTTAAGATTGGTTTCTTTCTTACTAGTTTTTATGATATACAATTTAAAAGGTGCTAAAGAGATTCAACCCATGCCTGGATCAGATTCTTATTTTCAGGTCACTAACAAGCAGAAGCTATGTCCAGTGGAGTCCGTGTCAACACATGAAATCGCCGTTGCGTTTGTAACGAATATGGCAAACGATATGGTACCGAGGAGTCGCCGAATAAATATATAGTAAACAAAACCGATGAAAATTATCATTTCTAATTTTGAATTTTGAATGTGACCATCGTGAATAACGATATATGTCATTAAGTACGAGCTCCTGTCACAACACTAAACATCTTGCAAATTAATGTTTGGAATAGGCACACCCTCATTCATCCTACCTGCTGTACCGTATTGATCTCTCTCTCTCCCTCTTTGTCATGATTCTTTTAATTGCTAGTCTTTATATTTTGAATCATCTTATGTCTGACAGTTGATCATGCATACAAAATGTGATACTATAATATTAGTTTTCCTTCATTAATGAAAGTTTAATATAGATTTTAAATTCTACATGCTGAAAATGTAACATGGGAAACAACTCTTACAATTATTGTCATTGTACTGATAGAGTTAATTTTCTTTATGTTCCGGTACGTTGTTTTCCTTTATCGATTAGCATATGTAAGGTCCCCTTGGTTGACATTGGGACCTCATGCAGGACTCACAGTACTAATTCAGTTCCTATAGTAAAGCTATGCAAACACCATGATATTAAAGTTCAAGAACTTTAAATTTCTGAGTTGGTCTACCTGTTTGTTTATACATATATCCACCCACGTAATGGCCAGTAGGTCAGCCGGTCTGGCTATACAAGTATCCACTTGCCTGTAGGCCAGTTGGTCTCTTTACACAAATATCCATCCACCTACAGGCCAGTTGGTCAGACTATCAGCTTCTTTGTCTGATGATCTCCCAACATCCCACCAGTCTGTCTATCCACCTGTATTTGTGCATGTTTATCACCCATTGTTGAATATTGTACGTGAAAATGAAACAAAAGAACATCCTAAATAAAATAAAATAGTCGTATAAAATGATCCCATTACGATGATGTGATTACGGCGTGAACATTATGTATTCCCACCAGAACATATAACCTCTGACATGGCAGTATTGAGAAATATATATTTATCCAGGTGTGAACGATACTATCCAGTATGTATTCTGCGTCTTAGGATCCATTGTAGGATAGTTCCACAACTTTTCGTCTCTATTCAAGATGTGTTGTATTCTATTTATAATACTCATTCATTCAAAAGTCAAGAAATGATTAAATAAATCTCACATTGTTTTTTGATCCACTGTAGAGTTGACATCTTACGACTTTAAAATTGGATTTAAAGCTTTCACTGAAATGTAAGTATTGAGATAAGCTTCATGAAAAGTATGCTAGCAGGTGCAAATGTGTTAAATTCCTTCCCACTATAATTAGCCGCGTTTGCCTCTTGTTGGTTGTGTGCAAAGCATTCGGCAGATGCTATGGTGCCAAGGAGACGCCAAATAAAAACTACAAAGAAAAGAGACGGAAATTGTCAGTTCTAATTGCAAATCTGACTATCATAAATTACCATAAATTGTCAATGTCTAATGGCAAAGTTTTCTGTGTGTTCCTAGTATCCGAACATAATTTCTTTAATTTTCACATATGAAACGTATTATGCGCACGTGAAACTGTTTAAACAATAACGGAAGAAAGGAGCTGACAAATACAGATTCAGAGCACAATTCGTACCGATTTTCACGTATTTCACAATTAATTTATCTCTTGGTTTCGAAGTTTTACATTCGAACATGTATCACAAAGTAGCAGGGGTCATGGTTCGTTGGTACACAGGAGTCATATATATAATGCAAAACGCAAAGAAGATACAGTAAGGATAAATGAAAAGATAAACAAACCATAACCAGACATTTTTCTATTGACAACCTTCATTTCAACGAGGTCCCGGGTTGGTTGCCTTGCTGTGCCCTAGCTTGTTGTCCTTTGCTGCCATTTCCTCGGCATGGCATAACCGATAATGTGGTTAAAGTGCCATTGTAAACCAAGCAACCAATATTTTTGCTTGGTAATGCACAATGATTAATCCAGTAATCTCCAACAAGTAACAAGTCCCTTCCATGCTGAGATTCTAAATATCAGCCACGGGCGGCTTCTGGGTGACTGTGTACGACTTCTGGGGTACAACGTCTGGGTGACTCTTTGAGACTTTAGGGGGCACTGTACGACGTTTGGTAGCATATTGTACAACTTCAGGTGACTATACGATTTTTGGGGCTCGACATATGGTTGACTCTGTACAACTTCTGGGTGGCTCGTTATGACGTTGCAGGGAAGCACACCAAATTGTAATTCTTTTTAAAAAGTAAATCGTTATGTACCCTTTTTATATTCATCTATGAAATGTCCCTTGGTTTTCATATATTTGAACCGCTGGCTACATGCCCCAAATAGGAGAACGAAAGAAGAAGCAAGTACATAATAAAATTATTACATGCTGCATGATACAAGCACAAATGTTATTATTATTATTATTATTATTATTATTATTATTATTATTGATGCTGCAAAAGATGTTAAACAAGTATATCAGTTGTCAAACAGCAAATTTCAATTCTAGAGCACACACACACACACACACACACACACACACACGTGCGAATATCGGATGATAGATGTCCATATCAGTGTTATATTATGTTGGAAACGTTAGACGAAGTTGGATAGAGTCACAATGGCTAAGAAGATTAAAGATTTGCTCTATCAATATGGCCTTGGATATGTGTGGATGACAGAGGAAGATAAATACGTTTATTTCGGAGTTCACACAAATGATTAGAGACAATGCATTTGAAAGTTGGTCAGAGCGTGTTACTAATTCCTCAGTATGTTATTACTATAGTCAGTAGAAATCCCTACTACAATGTGAGAAATACCTCTCATGTAATATACCTTTTAATCTAAGAAAACTATGATGTTCCAGCCAGAAACTAATGATTGAAACATTAAGAAGGAAATAAAAATTGATACAGCCTATAGATTTTATGAGCTGTGCTTTAGAATAAATCGTTATATACTTGAGGATGAATTTCAATTTGTTTGCGTTTGCCCAGAACGTCATATTATTAGAAGACAATATCTAAAGAGTGTATATTATATAGAACCAAGCGTTGAAAAATATGTCTCACTGATGGCTAGAGGTGATGTAGTGACGCTGTATAATTTATCACACTATCTGTACAGATCATTTGGTAGGAGAGAGGCTTTTTTAAAATCTCCATCCGAATAAAATTATGTGAATATGTTACTCTTCCGAACTAAGTGCAGAAGTAAGTGTAAAAGTAAATCAAGAATTTATATTTCGCCAGTATTGAAGAAAATGTGGCGTTCTAATTTTGTATATCAAAAATAGAAGTTTGTTTTTTGGGCCGGAGGCCTATATTTTTGAAATAATGTGATTTGATTTGATACTGTTAAGTTTCAAATGAAAGTAGGAAAAGCATAACTTATAAATTGTTTTCTAACAGGACACTGTTGCAGGCAAATTTAACCTATCGCCCAGGCAAACACTTGGTTTCTGGCCTTTCTATTTTTTTTCTTTGATCATAGTGACAAAGATAATACCAGTGAAAAGATCTCTCTCTCTTTCTTTTTTAGCTTAGTTTAAGCTCTATTTTAAATTTTAAAGAATTATAATGAGCAAATGAAACTTAGTATCTGTGAGTACATAAACGTTATTATCTTTAGTAAATAATAATTAGTATTTATGCATTTTTCAAGGGCAAGAGAGTACACAAATGTCAAATGCCATTGAAGTATATTGCATACACATTGAAAAGTGATAAAAAAACCAATCAATTTTCTATGCAAATTCAAAATTAATATTTTTCCTTTCATTTCTTTAGAAAATGTTTTTCCTAAATGTTCAAAATATATATCGAATCACTGTCACACACACACAGAGAGAGAGAGAGAGAGAGAGAGAGAGAGAGAGAGAGAAGCCTTCGGAGATTTTACTATTGAAAATTAATGTCTGTACAGAACCGTTTAATAGGTTTAAATGAGAACAAATTGGTGCCTCACTGACAGATTGCCACGATATAACATCTTATGTGTGTAAATTTGTCCTGTCAACATAATAATGTAAACAAATTCAATCAGTAACTAGTGTAACACTTCCACAGACTTTGGCTACATCTTATTATACATGAATGAATGTGATTGGGTACTACCATTGACAAGAGAAGCAAATCTGAGAACAGATACTCGTTTCCGTGTGACGACAAGTTGCCTCCCTTGATGGAACACTAAGAGTACGCTCCCTTGTTAAAGAGTGCCGCGTACTTCCGGCTTGTCAAAGAAGAAAGTACAATTTTCAAGGAAAGTTCGATATTTGTTGTATATTTTGATAGTTTCTTCTAATGATTGAATTTTGTAAAAGTTTCATAAATGTGTATCAAGCAGATTCCACTACAGTTTAGGGTTATATATGCTATGGTTGCATATTGTTTTCGGCTGGGAGTTGTGGCGTGCTCCTGTAATCCAGCTACTTGGAGGCCGGGGTCGTTGGACGGTTTGAGGGCGGGGGCTCTGCTCCTCGGTGCTCTATGTCGATCGGGTGTCCGCGCTAAGCTCGGCATCAATATGGGTCCCTCGGGGGAGCCTAGGGGGTCCAGGTTGTCTAAGGAGGGACGTACTGGCCCAGGGTGGAAACACAGCAGGCAAAAGTCCCCGTGTCGAGCAGTAGTGGGATCGCGCCTGTGAATAGGCATCGCTGAGTAGCCCGTCCAATATAGTCGGACACGATTCTTTTTCATTTTATTTATTTGCCTATAAAATTATTCTTTTTCTTTCCATCTATAGCCATTCGGGTAATTTCTTTTACATACTCTTTCTTCTTATAACCCAGTTAAGGATATTGTCCTGTCATTTGTATATTTATTCCTGTCTTATAATTAATAGTATGAAAAGATACAAAATTATCAGTATAAACAGCAAAATCAATCAATATCTCTTTTATTTTCATTATTCTTTTCTCTTTAGAACTATTCGGTTTTTCTCTAAAACTTTTTAACCCCTAGCCACATTTGAAAGAGTCTAGATGTGTAGAACCAACAACAACAACAACAACAACAACAACAACAACAATAATAATAATAATAATAATAATAATAATAATAATAATAATTATTATTATTATTATTATTATTATTATTATTATTATTATGGCACTGAATAGTTGGTATCATAAAATTAATTTCAAAATGAAATATCTGATGTAATTAATTAATTAAGATATTAAAGGAATAATTTCAACAGAAAGACATTTGTGAATCTTTCAGAGTACAACATTGCATGATGAATATCAAAATTTCAGTCTGCATATGATCTCAAAATTGTAATGTTTGAATTGTTTTTCTTATTTATTTTGAAATTTGATTCTATGTTAAATTTCGACCCTCGCAGGTCAAGGAAATAAAGAATCTTGTTATGAAAATCATTATGAAGATAATGAAATGATGCTGGCGATTACCAGTTTTGAAATACTTACGTATGTACTTTCTTACGAATCCAACTGCAACTAACAGATCCTGATGTTCCATCAGATAATGGGCTGGCAGATCAGGATCTATGTTGTTTGTTCTACTGATCACTATTGACAGACTGCATGGACATAGATCTGAGGGCGCATTATGTATACATTCTACATAAACTGTGATTTGGTTAGATTCAGTCATAGCTGGGACATTTATGAAGGTATTATTGATGTATTATTTTTGTTAGGACACTGCAAGCTTTACTGTGTAGAACATAATGTATTATCATCTCAGTTATATGAGGGAATATATTCAGCTTTGGCGGATATCTTTGAGGGACTAATACACTTGACAAGAATAGTGGAAAAATTATTTAAAAAGTTATTCCCTTAATTTTGACAAGTACATATATTGAATGTTTTACACGACAACCCTCTCTCCATCTCTCATCATTTCTCTCCAATGGAAATTTCCTTTACTAGTATGTTTTTTGTTGTTGCTGTTGTTGTTGTTGTTGTTGTTGTTATTTTGTTAACATCGACATGAAATTTATATTATTAATCCAAAGATATGTTCAATTTATTGTTTGAATATGTCACTGTATGAAATTTTCAGTTACTGTAGGGGTTTGTGGGATGGTTCCTTGACCCATAACTACCCATATACGGGATTTATTAAATATTAATAAACTAATACACTTAGTATTGTATCGCAATAATATATACCAGAAGAAAGATGGAGTTAATTGAAAACAACACAGATGATCTTATTTCTGTGAGATTTGCATTATAGAATCATACCCTAGTCAGTTCGTTTGTACCACAATCACATACTGGTTAAGATATGTGTTTTGTTCAGTTTCTTTAGTACTTCTCGCTGCATCTTGTAGATCGTTGTGTATGGATGCATGCCAAGTGCAAAGAAACCTCATTCACAAAGTCACAGTTTTGTAACGAATGTATGTTTTCCTAAAGTTGCGTTTATGAAGTGTGAAATCAGCAACTATGAACAGCCCCTTTAGAGGTTGTGAGAGGCTCGGGACACGTTGAAATTGTGAGGTCCCAAGGCCCTGGTAATACTGCAGTTTGCAAATGAATCGAATGTACAAATAAACCCATATAATTTACTATATACTGAATTAAAAGACAACTAAGTACACACTGAAGTATATTTATTATTATGTTATTACGTATAAAAAGCAAGGATCCTTAAGGTTTGAGGTCCGGGCCATATCGCCTTCCTTGCCCTCCCACCCTGATTGGGCCAGCCTATGAGTCTTCTTCTTTGAGCAAAACATCCTATGTTTTATATTGCAAATCTATGGATACGTTGCATAATGTAAGTTTCTTATTTATTTCTGTATGAACATTTGACTAACACCGTATAGGAATTGTGATTTACTTGCGATCCGTCACAGATAGACACTTTCGTTTAAGAAATCAAAATTTGTTGGAAAGCGGGAACAGACAGACAGACAGAGAGACAGACAGACAGACAGACACACACACAGAGCAGCATTACTCCATTGTGATAGTATTTGTATGCGTCAGTGACTATTCTGAAGTTGTGTGTATGATTCGAGTTACTTTGCTAAGCTTTACTGGCCGCAAGCAGGTGTGCGTCCAGGAATATTGTGCGGGGGTGGGGTAGGGGAGTTGGCTGAACATGTAGGCACGGGGAGTTTTGGAATGGAATCCCTGGTAGCACCTGCATTTTGAAAGTTTCCAGGGCATACCTTTAAGCATCAAATTGTAAAAGATACTTACTCTAAGATATATTCCGGTTGTTTTAGCACTAATTTTAAAGGATGCCCCCCTCCCCGCCACCAATCCGGCCCAGTTGTCGAGGCTATGCAACTGTATGTGTTGCTGAGTGCTGTGGTGGAGGAACCTTTGTGTATTGATACCTCTTTATTAGTGCTGTGTTGGTGGTGGTGGTGATGGGTGTGTGTGTGTGTGTGTGTTGATACATCTTGGTGAGTTCTGTGGGGTTGGGGGACTTGGTGTCATGTTATCTCTTGGTAAGATCTGTGGTGAGTGCTGAAGATTTTGTGGAGAGGGAACTATTGTGTGTTCATACCTCTTGGCGAGTGCTGTATAGTATGTGTGGGTGGTGGGTGGGTGGGGTTGGGGTGAAATTTGTGTGTTCATAACTCTAGTTGAGTCAGAATTCAGCTTTTGTGCTTAGTTCATGACTACAGGACCAGGAACGTAGAGTCTGCTAATACAACTAAAATTTGAAACGAGTGTGTAGATACAAATAATCAGACAACCCTCACAATTTGGTATTTCCATTTTCGTCGCTATCCAAATGATATAACATTAAAATGATAGAATTGGAGCATAAAGGGCAATTTTGTGCTCAAAATGTTTCATGACTAGGATCTCTGATTTTGCACATTTCATTTGCTTTTAGAACTCTGACAGCACACAATTTAAACATTATTACCCAATTTGTTTTAAGCTCAAAGCCAAAATAATGTTGGTTGTCGTACTGAAGTTAGCACGATATCTCTTGAATGCTTTGATTTTCAAATTTATTAAGCGTCGGTCCTGTTGTGATCCACGCAGGTATTTTGATGTATGTAATGTCACTCTGCTGAATAGGTTGGCGGACAGTTGAAACACGTAAAGGATTTTGTACAAGAAAGCCCTTTTCGGAAATATTTTGACGAAGTGATAAAGCGTAATAAGTTCGAAATAGCCTGAAAAGACCGATAATTCAACCACGCCCTGAAATACGCTAGGTAATATATAGGATTGTGAGAAAAGCATTAATGTATTGCAAGGGACGTCGGCTCAGATTGCTGAAGTGGTGGAGCACCTGTTTAGAGTTAGGAAGGTCCGGGTCTGAGCCCTGGTCTGCTTGTGCATATTTCCCTGTTACATTTGGCGTCGTTGATAGGATTCCACATCTGCTGGCTCCAACGGGCTAGGGAGGGTGAAGTTAAATGGACGTTTGAAGTTGAGACAAAGGGTCGTATACGACTCATAACACCATTCAGATATGCTTTTCAACCTAAACGGAAGTTATTTAGGAATCTTTTGCCGAGTTGTTGCCAAACGCAGAAAGAGGAAAGGCTAATTTACCGAATTGTGTTATGCTTGAAATAATGGTTTTTCACGAGTATCTTAAACGTATGGAAAAGTACTGAAACATATGGAAAAGTATATGAAATGTATGGAAAAGTATCAGAAAAGATGTGATTGGATGAACTATTACCGGTAACCAGTATTAAAGGACTGAAATGCTTGCATATTACTTCTCTGATATGATCAATTTTAAGATTGGTTTCTTTCTTACTAGTTTTTATGATATACAATTTAAAAGGTGCTAAAGAGATTCAACCCATGCCTGGATCAGATTCTTATTTTCAGGTCACTAACAAGCAGAAGCTATGTCCAGTGGAGTCCGTGTCAACACATGAAATCGCCGTTGCGTTTGTAACGAATATGGCAAACGATATGGTACCGAGGAGTCGCCGAATAAATATATAGTAAACAAAACCGATGAAAATTATCATTTCTAATTTTGAATTTTGAATGTGACCATCGTGAATAACGATATATGTCATTAAGTACGAGCTCCTGTCACAACACTAAACATCTTGCAAATTAATGTTTGGAATAGGCACACCCTCATTCATCCTACCTGCTGTACCGTATTGATCTCTCTCTCTCCCTCTTTGTCATGATTCTTTTAATTGCTAGTCTTTATATTTTGAATCATCTTATGTCTGACAGTTGATCATGCATACAAAATGTGATACTATAATATTAGTTTTCCTTCATTAATTAAAGTTTAAAATAGATTTTAAATTCTACATGCTGAAAATGTGACATGGGAAACAACTCTTACAATTATTGTCATTGTACTGATAGAGTTAATTTTCTTTATGTTCCGGTACGTTGTTTTCCTTTATCGATTAGCATATGTAAGGTCCCCTTGGTTGACATTGGGACCTCATGCAGGACTCACAGTACTAATTCAGTTCCTATAGTAAAGCTATGCAAACACCATGATATTAAAGTTCAAGAACTTTAAATTTCTGAGTTGGTCTACCTGTTTGTTTATACATATATCCACCCACGTAATGGCCAGTAGGTCAGCCGGTCTGGCTATATAAGTATCCACTTGCCTGTAGGCCAGTTGGTCTCTTTACACAAATATCCATCCACCTACAGGCCAGTTGGTCAGACTATCAGCTTCTTTGTCTGATGATCTCCCAACATCCCACCAGTCTGTCTATCCACCTGTATTTGTGCATGTTTATCACCCATTGTTGAATATTGTACGTGAAAATGAAACAAAAGAACATCCTAAATAAAATAAAATAGTCGTATAAAATGATCCCATTACGATGATGTGATTACGGCGTGAACATTATGTATTCCCACCAGAACATATCACCTCTGACATGGCAGTATTGAGAAATATATATTTATCCAGGTGTGAACGATACTATCCAGTATGTATTCTGCGTCTTAGGATCCATTGTAGGATAGTTCCACAACTTTTCGTCTCTATTCAAGATGTGTTGTATTCTATTTATAATACTCATTCATTCAAAAGTCAAGAAATGATTAAATAAATCTCACATTGTTTTTTGATCCACTGTAGAGTTGACATCTTACGACTTTAAAATTGGATTTAAAGCTTTCACTGAAATGTAAGTATTGAGATAAGCTTCATGAAAAGTATGCTAGCACGTGCAAATGTGTTAAATTCCTTCCCACTATAATTAGCCGCGTTTGCCTCTTGTTGGTTATGTGCAAAGGATTCGGCAGATGCTATGGTGCCAAGGAGACGCCAAATAAAAACTACAAAGAAAAGAGACGGAAATTGTCAGTTCTAATTGCAAATCTGACTATCATAAATTACCATAAATTATCAATGTCTAATGGCAAAGTTTTCTGTGTGTTCCTAGTATCCGAACATAATTTCTTTAATTTTCACATATGAAACGTATTATGCGCACGTGAAACTGTTTAAACAATAACGGAACAAAGGAGCTGACAAATACAGATTCAGAGCACAATTCGTACCGATTTTCACGTATTTCACAATTACTTTATCTCTTGGTTTCGAAGTTTTACATTCGAACGTGTATCACAAAGTAGCAGGGGTCATGGTTCGTTGGTACACAGGAGTCATATATATAATGCAAAACGCAAAGAAGATACAGTAAGGATAAATGAAAAGATAAACAAACCATAACCAGACATTTTTCTATTGACAACCTTCATTTCAACGAGGTCCCGGGTTGGTTGCCTTGCTGTGCCCTAGCTTGTTGTCCTTTGCTGCCATTTCCTCGGCATGGCATAACCGATAATGTGGTTAAAGTGCCATTGTAAACCAAGCGACCAATATTTTTGCTTGATAATGCACTATGATTAATCCAGTAATCTCCAACAAGTAACAAGTCCCTTCCATGCTGAGATTCTAAATATCAGCCACGGGCGGCTTCTGGGTGACTGTGTACGACTTCTGGGGTACAACGTCTGGGTGACTCTTTGAGACTTTAGGGGGCACTGTACGACGTTTGGTAGCATATTGTACAACTTCAGGTGACTATACGATTTTTGGGGCTCGACATATGGTTGACTCTGTACAACTTCTGGGTGGCTCGTTATGACGTTGCGGAGAAGCACACCAAATTGTAATTCTTTTTAAAAAGTAAATCGTTATGTACCCTTTTTATATTCATCTATGAAATGTCCCTTGGTTTTCATATATTTGAACCGCTGGCTACATGCCCCAAATAGGAGAACGAAAGAAGAAGCAAGTACATAATAAAATTATCACATGCCGCATGATACAAGCACAAATGTTATTATTATCATTATTATTATTATTATTATTATTATTATTATTGACGCTGCAAAATATGTTAAACAAGTATATCAGTTGTCAAACAACAGATTTCAATTCTAGAGCACACACACACACACACACACACACACACACACGTGCGAATATCGGATGATAGATGTCCATATCAGTGTTATATTATGTTGGAAACGTTAGACGAAGTTGGATAGAGTCACAATGGCTAAGAAGATTAAAGATTTGCTCTATCAATATGGCCTTGGATATGTGTGGATGACAGAGGAAGATAAATACGTTTATTTCGGAGTTCACACAAATGATTAGAGACAATGCATTTGAAAGTTGGTCAGAGCGTGTTACTAATTCCTCAGTATGTTATTACTATAGTCAGTAGAAATCCCTACTACAATGTGAGAAATACCTCTCATGTAATATACCTTTTAATCTAAGAAAACTATGATGTTCCAGCCAGAAACTAATGATTGAAACATTAAGAAGGAAATAAAAATTGATACAGCCTATAGATTTTATGAGCTGTGCTTTAGAATAAATCGTTATATACTTGAGGATGAATTTCAATTTGTTTGCGTTTGCCCAGAACGTCATATTATTAGAAGACAATATCTAAAGAGTGTATATTATATAGAACCAAGCGTTGAAAAATATGTCTCACTGATGGCTAGAGGTGATGTAGTGACGCTGTATAATTTATCACACTATCTGTACAGATCATTTGGTAGGAGAGAGGCTTTTTTAAAATCTCCATCCGAATAAAATTATGTGAATATGTTACTCTTCCGAACTAAGTGCAGAAGTAAGTGTAAAAGTAAATCAAGAATTTATATTTCGCCAGTATTGAAGAAAATGTGGCGTTCTAATTTTGTATATCAAAAATAGAAGTTTGTTTTTTGGGCCGGAGGCCTATATTTTTGAAATAATGTGATTTGATTTGATACTGTTAAGTTTCAAATGAAAGTAGGAAAAGCATAACTTATAAATTGTTTTCTAACAGGACACTGTTGCAGGCAAATTTAACCTATCGCCCAGGCAAACACTTGGTTTCTGGCCTTTCTATTTTTTTTTCTTTGATCATAGTGACAAAGATAATACCAGTGAAAAGATCTCTCTCTCTTTCTTTTTTAGCTTAGTTTAAGCTCTATTTTAAATTTTAAAGAATTATAATGAGCAAATGAAACTTAGTATCTGTGAGTACATAAACGTTATTATCTTTAGTAAATAATAATTAGTATTTATGCATTTTTCAAGGGCAAGAGAGTACACAAATGTCAAATGCCATTGAAGTATATTGCATACACATTGAAAAGTGATAGAAAAAAACCAATCAATTTTCTATGCAAATTCAAAATTAATATTTTTCCTTTCATTTCTTTAGAAAATGTTTTTCCTAAATGTTCAAAATATATATCGAATCACTGTCACACACAGAGAGAGAGAGAGAGAGAGAGAGAGAGAGAGAGAGAGAGAGAAGCCTTCGGAGATTTTACTATTGAAAATTAATGTCTGTACAGAACCGTTTAATAGGTTTAAATGAGAACAAATTGGTGCCTCACTGACAGATTGCCACGATATAACATCTTATGTGTGTAAATTTGTCCTGTCAACATAATAATGTAAACAAATTCAATCAGTAACTAGTGTAACACTTCCACAGACTTTGGCTACATCTTATTATACATGAATGAATGTGATTGGGTACTACCATTGACAAGAGAAGCAAATCTGAGAACAGATACTCGTTTCCGTGTGACGACAAGTTGCCTCCCTTGATGGAACACTAAGAGTACGCTCCCTTGTTAAAGAGTGCCGCGTACTTCCGGCTTGTCAAAGAAGAAAGTACAATTTTCAAGGAAAGTTCGATATTTGTTGTATATTTTGATAGTTTCTTCTAATGATTGAATTTTGTAAAAGTTTCATAAATGTGTATCAAGCAGATTCCACTACAGTTTAGGGTTATATATGCTATGGTTGCATATTGTTTTCGGCTGGGAGTTGTGGCGTGCTCCTGTAATCCAGCTACTTGGAGGCCGGGGTCGTTGGACGGTTTGAGGGCGGGGGCTCTGCTCCTCGGTGCTCTATGTCGATCGGGTGTCCGCGCTAAGCTCGGCATCAATATGGGTCCCTCGGGGGAGCCTAGGGGGTCCAGGTTGTCTAAGGAGGGACGTACTGGCCCAGGGTGGAAACACAGCAGGCAAAAGTCCCCGTGTCGAGCAGTAGTGGGATCGCGCCTGTGAATAGGCATCGCTGAGTAGCCCGTCCAATATAGTCGGACACGATTCTTTTTCATTTTATTTATTTGCCTATAAAATTATTCTTTTTCTTTCCATCTATAGCCATTCGGGTAATTTCTTTTACATACTCTTTCTTCTTATAACCCAGTTAAGGATATTGTCCTGTCATTTGTATATTTATTCCTGTCTTATAATTAATAGTATGAAAAGATACAAAATTATCAGTATAAACAGCAAAATCAATCAATATCTCTTTTATTTTCATTATTCTTTTCTCTTTAGAACTATTCGGTTTTTCTCTAAAACTTTTTAACCCCTAGCCACATTTGAAAGAGTCTAGATGTGTAGAACAACAACAACAACAACAACAACAACAACAATAAATAATAATAATAATAATAATAATAATAATAATAATAATATATAATTATTATTATTATTATTATTATTATTATTATTATGGCACTGAATAGTTGGTATCATAAAATTAATTTCAAAATGAAATATCTGATGTAATTAATTAATTAAGATATTAAAGGAATAATTTCAACAGGAAGACATTTGTGAATCTTTCAGAGTACAACATTGCATGATGAATATCAAAATTTCAGTCTGCATATGATCTCAAAATTGTAATGTTTGAATTGTTTTTCTTATTTATTTTGAAATTTGATTCTATGTTAAATTTCGACCCTCGCAGGTCAAGGAAATAAAGAATCTTGTTATGAAAATCATTATGAAGATAATGAAATGATGCTGGCGATTACCAGTTTTGAAATACTTACGTATGTACTTTCTTACGAATCCAACTGCAACTAACAGATCCTGATGTTCCATCAGATAATGGGCTGGCAGATCAGGATCTATGTTGTTTGTTCTACTGATCACTATTGACAGACTGCATGGACATAGATCTGAGGGCGCATTATGTATACATTCTACATAAACTGTGATTTGGTTAGATTCAGTCATAGCTGGGACATTTATGAAGGTATTATTGATGTATTATTTTTGTTAGGACACTGCAAGCTTTACTGTGTAGAACATAATGTATTATCATCTCAGTTATATGAGGGAATATATTCAGCTTTGGCGGATATCTTTGAGGGACTAATACACTTGACAAGAATAGTGGAAAAATTATTTAAAAAGTTATTCCCTTAATTTTGACAAGTACATATATTGAATGTTTTACACGACAACCCTCTCTCCATCTCTCATCATTTCTCTCCAATGGAAATTTCCTTTACTAGTATGTTTTTTGTTGTTGCTGTTGTTGTTGTTGTTGTTGTTGTTATTTTGTTAACATCGACATGAAATTTATATTATTAATCCAAAGATATGTTCAATTTATTGTTTGAATATGTCACTGTATGAAATTTTCAGTTACTGTAGGGAGTTTGTGGGATGGTTCCTTGACCCATAACTACCCATATACGGGATTTATTAAATATTAATAAACTAATACACTTAGTATTGTATCGCAATAATATATACCAGAAGAAAGATGGAGTTAATTGAAAACAACACAGATGATCTTATTTCTGTGAGATTTGCATTATAGAATCATACCCTAGTCAGTTCGTTTGTACCACAATCACATACTGGTTAAGATATGTGTTTTGTTCAGTTTCTTTAGTACTTCTCGCTGCATCTTGTAGATCGTTGTGTATGGATGCATGCCAAGTGCAAAGAAACCTCATTCACAAAGTCACAGTTTTGTAACGAATGTATGTTTTCCTAAAGTTGCGTTTATGAAGTGTGAAATCAGCAACTATGAACAGCCCCTTTAGAGGTTGTGAGAGGCTCGGGACACGTTGAAATTGTGAGGTCCCAAGGCCCTGGTAATATTGCAGTTTGCAAATGAATCGAATGTACAAATAAACCCATATAATTTACTATATACTGAATTAAAAGACAACTAAGTACACACTGAAGTATATTTATTATTATGTTATTACGTATAAAAAGCAAGGATCCTTAAGGTTTGAGGTCCGGGCCATATCGCCTTCCTTGCCCTCCCACCCTGATTGGGCCAGCCTATGAGTCTTCTTCTTTGAGCAAAACATCCTATGTTTTATATTGCAAATCTATGGATACGTTGCATAATGTAAGTTTCTTATTTATTTCTGTATGAACATTTGACTAACACCGTATAGGAATTGTGATTTACTTGCGATCCGTCACAGATAGACACTTTCGTTTAAGAAATCAAAATTTGTTGGAAAGCGGGAACAGACAGACAGACAGACAGACAGACAGACACACACACACAGAGCAGCATTACTCCATTGTGATAGTATTTGTATGCGTCAGTGACTATTCTGAAGTTGTGTGTATGATTCGAGTTACTTTGCTAAGCTTTACTGGCCGCAAGCAGGTGTGCGTCCAGGAATATTGTGCGGGGGTGGGGTAGAGGAGTTGGCTGAACATGTAGGCACGGGGAGTTTTGGAATGGAATCCCTGGTAGCACCTGCATTTTGAAAGTTTCCAGGGCATACCTTTAAGCATCAAATTGTAAAAGATACTTACTCTAAGATATATTCCGGTTGTTTTAGCACTAATTTTAAAGGATGCCCCCCTCCCCGCCACCAATCCGGCCCAGTTGTCGAGGCTATGCAACTGTATGTGTTGCTGAGTGCTGTGGTGGAGGAACCTTTGTGTATTGATACCTCTTTATTAGTGCTGTGTTGGTGGTGGTGGTGATGGTGTGTGTGTGTGTGTGTGTGTTGATACATCTTGGTGAGTTCTGTGGGGTTGGGGGACTTGGTGTCATGTTATCTCTTGGTAAGATCTGTGGTGAGTGCTGAAGATTTTGTGGAGAGGGAACTATTGTGTGTTCATACCTCTTGGCGAGTGCTGTATAGTATGTGTGGGTGGTGGGTGGGTGGGGTTGGGGTGAAATTTGTGTGTTCATAACTCTAGTTGAGTCAGAATTCAGCTTTTGTGCTTAGTTCATGACTACAGGACCAGGAACGTAGAGTCTGCTAATACAACTAAAATTTGAAACGAGTGTGTAGATACAAATAATCAGACAACCCTCACAATTTGGTATTTCCATTTTCGTCGCTATCCAAATGATATAACATTAAAATGATAGAATTGGAGCATAAAGGGCAATTTTGTGCTCAAAATGTTTCATGACTAGGATCTCTGATTTTGCACATTTCATTTGCTTTTAGAACTCTGACAGCACACAATTTAAACATTATTACCCAATTTGTTTTAAGCTCAAAGCCAAAATAATGTTGGTTGTCGTACTGAAGTTAGCACGATATCTCTTGAATGCTTTGATTTTCAAATTTATTAAGCGTCGGTCCTGTTGTGATCCACGCAGGTATTTTGATGTATGTAATGTCACTCTGCTGAATAGGTTGGCGGACAGTTGAAACACGTAAAGGATTTTGTACAAGAAAGCCCTTTTCGGAAATATTTTGACGAAGTGATAAAGCGTAATAAGTTCGAAATAGCCTGAAAAGACCGATAATTCAACCACGCCCTGAAATACGCTAGGTAATATATAGGACTGTGAGAAAAGCATTAATGTATTGCAAGGGACGTCGGCTCAGATTGCTGAAGTGGTGGAGCACCTGTTTAGAGTTAGGAAGGTCCGGGTCTGAGCCCTGGTCTGCTTGTGCATATTTCCCTGTTACATTTGGCGTCGTTGATAGGATTCCACATCTGCTGGCTCCAACGGGCTAGGGAGGGTGAAGTTAAATGGACGTTTGAAGTTGAGACAAAGGGTCGTATACGACTCATAACACCATTCAGATATGCTTTTCAACCTAAACGGAAGTTATTTAGGAATCTTTTGCCGAGTTGTTGCCAAACGCAGAAAGAGGAAAGGCTAATTTACCGAATTGTGTTATGCTTGAAATAATGGTTTTTCACGAGTATCTTAAACGTATGGAAAAGTATTGAAACATATGGAAAAGTATATGAAATGTATGGAAAAGTATCAGAAAAGATGTGATTGGATGAACTATTACCGGTAACCAGTATTAAAGGACTGAAATGCTTGCATATTACTTCTCTGATATGATCAATTTTAAGATTGGTTTCTTTCTTACTAGTTTTTATGATATACAATTTAAAAGGTGCTAAAGAGATTCAACCCATGCCTGGATCAGATTCTTATTTTCAGGTCACTAACAAGCAGAAGCTATGTCCAGTGGAGTCCGTGTCAACACATGAAATCGCCGTTGCGTTTGTAACGAATATGGCAAACGATATGGTACCGAGGAGTCGCCGAATAAATATATAGTAAACAAAACCGATGAAAATTATCATTTCTAATTTTGAATTTTGAATGTGACCATCGTGAATAACGATATATGTCATTAAGTACGAGCTCCTGTCACAACACTAAACATCTTGCAAATTAATGTTTGGAATAGGCACACCCTCATTCATCCTACCTGCTGTACCGTATTGATCTCTCTCTCTCCCTCTTTGTCATGATTCTTTTAATTGCTAGTCTTTATATTTTGAATCATCTTATGTCTGACAGTTGATCATGCATACAAAATGTGATACTATAATATTAGTTTTCCTTCATTAATTAAAGTTTAAAATAGATTTTAAATTCTACATGCTGAAAATGTGACATGGGAAACAACTCTTACAATTATTGTCATTGTACTGATAGAGTTAATTTTCTTTATGTTCCGGTACGTTGTTTTCCTTTATCGATTAGCATATGTAAGGTCCCCTTGGTTGACATTGGGACCTCATGCAGGACTCACAGTACTAATTCAGTTCCTATAGTAAAGCTATGCAAACACCATGATATTAAAGTTCAAGAACTTTAAATTTCTGAGTTGGTCTACCTGTTTGTTTATACATATATCCACCCACGTAATGGCCAGTAGGTCAGCCGGTCTGGCTATATAAGTATCCACTTGCCTGTAGGCCAGTTGGTCTCTTTACACAAATATCCATCCACCTACAGGCCAGTTGGTCAGACTATCAGCTTCTTTGTCTGATGATCTCCCAACATCCCACCAGTCTGTCTATCCACCTGTATTTGTGCATGTTTATCACCCATTGTTGAATATTGTACGTGAAAATGAAACAAAAGAACATCCTAAATAAAATAAAATAGTCGTATAAAATGATCCCATTACGATGATGTGATTACGGCGTGAACATTATGTATTCCCACCAGAACATATAACCTCTGACATGGCAGTATTGAGAAATATATATTTATCCAGGTGTGAACGATACTATCCAGTATGTATTCTGCGTCTTAGGATCCATTGTAGGATAGTTCCACAACTTTTCGTCTCTATTCAAGATGTGTTGTATTCTATTTATAATACTCATTCATTCAAAAGTCAAGAAATGATTAAATAAATCTCACATTGTTTTTTGATCCACTGTAGAGTTGACATCTTACGACTTTAAAATTGGATTTAAAGCTTTCACTGAAATGTAAGTATTGAGATAAGCTTCATGAAAAGTATGCTAGCACGTGCAAATGTGTTAAATTCCTTCCCACTATAATTAGCCGCGTTTGCCTCTTGTTGGTTATGTGCAAAGGATTCGGCAGATGCTATGGTGCCAAGGAGACGCCAAATAAAAACTACAAAGAAAAGAGACGGAAATTGTCAGTTCTAATTGCAAATCTGACTATCATAAATTACCATAAATTATCAATGTCTAATGGCAAAGTTTTCTGTGTGTTCCTAGTATCCGAACATAATTTCTTTAATTTTCACATATGAAACGTATTATGCGCACGTGAAACTGTTTAAACAATAACGGAACAAAGGAGCTGACAAATACAGATTCAGAGCACAATTCGTACCGATTTTCACGTATTTCACAATTACTTTATCTCTTGGTTTCGAAGTTTTACATTCGAACGTGTATCACAAAGTAGCAGGGGTCATGGTTCGTTGGTACACAGGAGTCATATATATAATGCAAAACGCAAAGAAGATACAGTAAGGATAAATGAAAAGATAAACAAACCATAACCAGACATTTTTCTATTGACAACCTTCATTTCAACGAGGTCCCGGGTTGGTTGCCTTGCTGTGCCCTAGCTTGTTGTCCTTTGCTGCCATTTCCTCGGCATGGCATAACCGATAATGTGGTTAAAGTGCCATTGTAAACCAAGCGACCAATATTTTTGCTTGATAATGCACTATGATTAATCCAGTAATCTCCAACAAGTAACAAGTCCCTTCCATGCTGAGATTCTAAATATCAGCCACGGGCGGCTTCTGGGTGACTGTGTACGACTTCTGGGGTACAACGTCTGGGTGACTCTTTGAGACTTTAGGGGGCACTGTACGACGTTTGGTAGCATATTGTACAACTTCAGGTGACTATACGATTTTTGGGGCTCGACATATGGTTGACTCTGTACAACTTCTGGGTGGCTCGTTATGACGTTGCGGGAAGCACACCAAATTGTAATTCTTTTTAAAAAGTAAATCGTTATGTACCCTTTTTATATTCATCTATGAAATGTCCCTTGGTTTTCATATATTTGAACCGCTGGCTACATGCCCCAAATAGGAGAACGAAAGAAGAAGCAAGTACATAATAAAATTATTACATGCTGCATGATACAAGCACAAATGTTATTATTATTATTATTATTATTATTATTATTATTATTATTGATGCTGCAAAAGATGTTAAACAAGTATATCAGTTGTCAAACAGCAAATTTCAATTCTAGAGCACACACACACACACACACACACACACACACACACACACACACACACGTGCGAATATCGGATGATAGATGTCCATATCCGTGTTATATTATGTTGGAAACGTTAGACGAAGTTGGATAGAGTCACAATGGCTAAGAAGATTAAAGATTTGCTCTATCAATATGGCCTTGGATATGTGTGGATGACAGAGGAAGATAAATACGTTTATTTCGGAGTTCACACAAATGATTAGAGACAATGCATTTGAAAGTTGGTCAGAGCGTGTTACTAATTCCTCAGTATGTTATTACTATAGTCAGTAGAAATCCCTACTACAATGTGAGAAATACCTCTCATGTAATATACCTTTTAATCTAAGAAAACTATGATGTTCCAGCCAGAAACTAATGATTGAAACATGAAGAAGGAAATAAAAATTGATACAGCCTATAGATTTTATGAGCTGTGCTTTAGAATAAATCGTTATATACTTGAGGATGAATTTCAATTTGTTTGCGTTTGCCCAGAACGTCATATTATTAGAAGACAATATCTAAAGAGTGTATATTATATAGAACCAAGCGTTGAAAAATATGTCTCACTGATGGCTAGAGGTGATGTAGTGACGCTGTATAATTTATCACACTATCTGTACAGATCATTTGGTAGGAGAGAGGCTTTTTTAAAATCTCCATCCGAATAAAATTATGTGAATATGTTACTCTTCCGAACTAAGTGCAGAAGTAAGTGTAAAAGTAAATCAAGAATTTATATTTCGCCAGTATTGAAGAAAATGTGGCGTTCTAATTTTGTATATCAAAAATAGAAGTTTGTTTTTTGGGCCGGAGGCCTATATTTTTGAAATAATGTGATTTGATTTGATACTGTTAAGTTTCAAATGAAAGTAGGAAAAGCATAACTTATAAATTGTTTTCTAACAGGACACTGTTGCAGGCAAATTTAACCTATCGCCCAGGCAAACACTAGGTTTCTGGCCTTTGTGTTTTTTTTTTCTTTGATCATAGTGACAAAGATAATACCAGTGAAAAGATCTCTCTTTTTTTTTTTTTTAGCTTAGTTTAAGCTCTATTTTAAATTTTAAAGAATTATAATGAGCAAATGAAACTTAGTATCTGTGAGTACATAAACGTTATTATCTTTAGTAAATAATAATTAGTATTTATGCATTTTTCAAGGGCAAGAGAGTACACAAATGTCAAATGCCATTGAAGTATATTGCATACACATTGAAAAGTGATAGAAAAAACCAATCAATTTTCTATGCAAATTCAAAATTAATATTTTTCCTTTCATTTCTTTAGAAAATGTTTTTCCTAAATGTTCAAAATATATATCGAATCACTGTCACAGAGAGAGAGAGAGAGAGAGAGAGAGAGAGAGAGAGAGAGAGAGAGAGAGAGAGAGAGAGAGCCTTCGGAGATTTTACTATTGAAAATTAATGTCTGTACAGAACCGTTTAATAGGTTTAAATGAGGACAAATTGGTGCCTCACTGACAGATTGCCACGATATAACATCTTATGTGTGTAAATTTGTCCTGTCAACATAATAATGTAAACAAATTCAATCAGTAACTAGTGTAACACTTCCACAGACTTTGGCTACATCTTATTATACATGAATGAATGTGACTGGGTACTACTATTGACAAGAGAAGCAAATCTGAGAACAGATACTCGTTTCCGTGTGACGACAAGTTGCCTCCCTTGATGGAACACTAGGAGTACGCTCCCTTGTTAAAGAGTGCCGCGTACTTCCGGCTTGTCAAAGAAGAAAGTACAATTTTCAAGGAAAGTTCGATATTTGTTGTATATTTTGATAGTTTCTTCTAATGATTGAATTTTGTAAAAGTTTCATAAATGTGTATCAAGCAGATTCCACTACAGTTTAGGGTTATATATGCTATGGTTGCATATTGTTTTCGGCTGGGAGTTGTGGCGTGCTCCTGTAATCCAGCTACTTGGAGGCCGGGGTCGTTGGACGGTTTGAGGGCGGGGGCTCTGCTCCTCGGTGCTCTATGTCGATCGGGTGTCCGCGCTAAGCTCGGCATCAATATGGGTCCCTCGGGGGAGCCTAGGGGGTCCAGGTTGTCTAAGGAGGGACGTACTGGCCCAGGGTGGAAACACAGCAGGCAAAAGTCCCCGTGTCGAGCAGTAGTGGGATCGCGCCTGTGAATAGGCATCGCTGAGTAGCCCGTCCAATATAGTCGGACACGATTCTTTTTCATTTTATTTATTTGCCTATAAAATTATTCTTTTTCTTTCCATCTATAGCCATTCGGGTAATTTCTTTTACATACTCTTTCTTCTTATAACCCAGTTAAGGATATTGTCCTGTCATTTGTATATTTATTCCTGTCTTATAATTAATAGTATGAAAAGATACAAAATTATCAGTATAAACAGCAAAATCAATCAATATCTCTTTTATTTTCATTATTCTTTTCTCTTTAGAACTATTCGGTTTTTCTCTAAAACTTTTTAACCCCTAGCCACATTTGAAAGAGTCTAGATGTGTAGAACAACAACAACAACAACAACAACAATAATAATAATAATAATAATAATAATAATAATAATAATAATTATTATTATGATGATGATGATGATTATTATTATTATTATGGCACTGAATAGTTGGTATCATAAAATTAATTTCAAAATGAAATATCTGATGTAATTAATTCATTAAGATATTAAAGGAATAATTTCAACAGGAAGACATTTGTGAATCTTTCAGAGTACAACATTGCATGATGAATATCAAAATTTCAGTCTGCATTTGATCTCAAAATTGTAATGTTTGAATTGTTTTTCTTATTTATTTTGAAATTTGATTCTATGTTAAATTTCGACCCTCGCAGGTCAAGGAAATAAAGAATCTTGTTATGAAAATCATTATGAAGATAATGAAATGATGCTGGCGATTACCAGTTTTGAAATACTTACGTATGTACTTTCTTACGAATCCAGCTGCAACTAACAGATCCTGATGTTCCATCAGATAATGGGCTGGCAGATCAGGATCTATGTTGTTTGTTCTACTGATCACTATTGACAGACTGCATGGACATAGATCTGAGGGCGCATTATGTATACATTCTACATAAACTGTGATTTGGTTAGATTCAGTCATAGCTGGGACATTTATGAAGGTATTATTGATGTATTATTTTTGTTAGGACACTGCAAGCTTTACTGTGTAGAACATAATGTATTATCATCTCAGTTATATGAGGGAATATATTCAGCTTTGGCGGATATCTTTGAGGGACTAATACACTTGACAAAAATAGTGGAAAAATTATTTAAAAAGTTATTCCCTTAATTTTGACAAGTACATATATTGAATGTTTTACACGACAACCCTCTCTCCATCTCTCATCATTTCTCTCCAATGGAAATTTCCTTTACTAGTATGTTTTTTGTTGTTGTTGTTGTTGTTGTTGTTGTTATTTTGTTAACATCGACATGAAATTTATATTATTAATCCAAAGATATGTTCAATTTATTGTTTGAATATGTCACTGTATGAAATTTTCAGTTACTGTAGGGGGTTTGTGGGATGGTTCCTTGACCCATAACTACCCATATACGGGATTTATTAAATATTAATAAACTAATACACTTAGTATTGTATCGCAATAATATATACCAGAAGAAAGATGGAGTTAATTGAAAACAACACAGATGATCTTATTTCTGTGAGATTTGCATTATAGAATCATACCCTAGTCAGTTCGTTTGTACCACAATCACATACTGGTTAAGATATGTGTTTTGTTCAGTTTCTTTAGTACTTCTCGCTGCATCTTGTAGATCGTTGTGTATGGATGCATGCCAAGTGAAAAGAAACCTCATTCACAAAGTCACAGTTTTGTAACGAATGTATGTTTTCCTAAAGTTGCGTTTATGAAGTGTGAAATCAGCAACTATGAACAGCCCCTTTAGAGGTTGTGAGAGGCTCGGGACACGTTGAAATTGTGAGGTCCCAAGGCCCTGGTAATACTGCAGTTTGCAAATGAATCGAATGTACAAATAAACCCATATAATTTACTATATACTGAATTAAAAGACAACTAAGTACACACTGAAGTATATTTATTATTATGTTATTACGTATAAAAAGCAAGGATCCTTAAGGTTTGAGGTCCGGGCCATATCGCCTTCCTTGCCCTCCCACCCTGATTGGGCCAGCCTATGAGTCTTCTTCTTTGAGCAAAACATCCTATGTTTTATATTGCAAATCTATGGATACGTTGCATAATGTAAGTTTCTTATTTATTTCTGTATGAACATTTGACTAACACCGTATAGGAATTGTGATTTACTTGCGATCCGTCACAGATAGACACTTTCGTTTAAGAAATCAAAATTTGTTGGAAAGCGGGAACAGACAGACAGACAGAGAGACAGACAGACAGACACACACACATACAGAGCAGCATTACTCCATTGAGATAGTATTTGTATGCGTCAGTGACTATTCTGAAGTTGTGTGTATGATTCGAGTTACTTTGCTAAGCTTTACTGGCCGCAAGCAGGTGTGCGTCCAGGAATATTGTGCGGGGGTGGGGTAGGGGAGTTGGCTGAACATGTAGGCACGGGGAGTTTTGGAATGGAATCCCTGGTAGCACCTGCATTTTGAAAGTTTCCAGGGCATACCTTTAAGCATCAAATTGTAAAAGATACTTACTCTAAGATATATTCCGGTTGTTTTAGCACTAATTTTAAAGGATGCCCCCCTCCCCGCCACCAATCCGGCCCAGTTGTCGAGGCTATGCAACTGTATGTGTTGCTGAGTGCTGTGGTGGAGGAACCTTTGTGTATTGATACCTCTTTATTAGTGCTGTGTTGGTGGTGGTGGTGATGGGTGTGTGTGTGTGTGTGTGTTGATACATCTTGGTGAGTTCTGTGGGGTTGGGGGACTTGGTGTCATGTTATCTCTTGGTAAGATCTGTGGTGAGTGCTGAAGATTTTGTGGAGAGGGAACTATTGTGTGTTCATACCTCTTGGCGAGTGCTGTATAGTATGTGTGGGTGGTGGGTGGGTGGGGTTGGGGTGAAATTTGTGTGTTCATAACTCTAGTTGAGTCAGAATTCAGCTTTTGTGCTTAGTTCATGACTACAGGACCAGGAACGTAGAGTCTGCTAATACAACTAAAATTTGAAACGAGTGTGTAGATACAAATAATCAGACAACCCTCACAATTTGGTATTTCCATTTTCGTCGCTATCCAAATGATATAACATTAAAATGATAGAATTGGAGCATAAAGGGCAATTTTGTGCTCAAAATGTTTCATGACTAGGATCTCTGATTTTGCACATTTCATTTGCTTTTAGAACTCTGACAGCACACAATTTAAACATTATTACCCAATTTGTTTTAAGCTCAAAGCCAAAATAATGTTGGTTGTCGTACTGAAGTTAGCACGATATCTCTTGAATGCTTTGATTTTCAAATTTATTAAGCGTCGGTCCTGTTGTGATCCACGCAGGTATTTTGATGTATGTAATGTCACTCTGCTGAATAGGTTGGCGGACAGTTGAAACACGTAAAGGATTTTGTACAAGAAAGCCCTTTTCGGAAATATTTTGACGAAGTGATAAAGCGTAATAAGTTCGAAATAGCCTGAAAAGACCGATAATTCAACCACGCCCTGAAATACGCTAGGTAATATATAGGACTGTGAGAAAAGCATTAATGTATTGCAAGGGACGTCGGCTCAGATTGCTGAAGTGGTGGAGCACCTGTTTAGAGTTAGGAAGGTCCGGGTCTGAGCCCTGGTCTGCTTGTGCATATTTCCCTGTTACATTTGGCGTCGTTGATAGGATTCCACATCTGCTGGCTCCAACGGGCTAGGGAGGGTGAAGTTAAATGGACGTTTGAAGTTGAGACAAAGGGTCGTATACGACTCATAACACCATTCAGATATGCTTTTCAACCTAAACGGAAGTTATTTAGGAATCTTTTGCCGAGTTGTTGCCAAACGCAGAAAGAGGAAAGGCTAATTTACCGAATTGTGTTATGCTTGAAATAATGGTTTTTCACGAGTATCTTAAACGTATGGAAAAGTACTGAAACATATGGAAAAGTATATGAAATGTATGGAAAAGTATCAGAAAAGATGTGATTGGATGAACTATTACCGGTAACCAGTATTAAAGGACTGAAATGCTTGCATATTACTTCTCTGATATGATCAATTTTAAGATTGGTTTCTTTCTTACTAGTTTTTATGATATACAATTTAAAAGGTGCTAAAGAGATTCAACCCATGCCTGGATCAGATTCTTATTTTCAGGTCACTAACAAGCAGAAGCTATGTCCAGTGGAGTCCGTGTCAACACATGAAATCGCCGTTGCGTTTGTAACGAATATGGCAAACGATATGGTACCGAGGAGTCGCCGAATAAATATATAGTAAACAAAACCGATGAAAATTATCATTTCTAATTTTGAATTTTGAATGTGACCATCGTGAATAACGATATATGTCATTAAGTACGAGCTCCTGTCACAACACTAAACATCTTGCAAATTAATGTTTGGAATAGGCACACCCTCATTCATCCTACCTGCTGTACCGTATTGATCTCTCTCTCTCCCTCTTTGTCATGATTCTTTTAATTGCTAGTCTTTATATTTTGAATCATCTTATGTCTGACAGTTGATCATGCATACAAAATGTGATACTATAATATTAGTTTTCCTTCATTAATTAAAGTTTAAAATAGATTTTAAATTCTACATGCTGAAAATGTGACATGGGAAACAACTCTTACAATTATTGTCATTGTACTGATAGAGTTAATTTTCTTTATGTTCCGGTACGTTGTTTTCCTTTATCGATTAGCATATGTAAGGTCCCCTTGGTTGACATTGGGACCTCATGCAGGACTCACAGTACTAATTCAGTTCCTATAGTAAAGCTATGCAAACACCATGATATTAAAGTTCAAGAACTTTAAATTTCTGAGTTGGTCTACCTGTTTGTTTATACATATATCCACCCACGTAATGGCCAGTAGGTCAGCCGGTCTGGCTATACAAGTATCCACTTGCCTGTAGGCCAGTTGGTCTCTTTACACAAATATCCATCCACCTACAGGCCAGTTGGTCAGACTATCAGCTTCTTTGTCTGATGATCTCCCAACATCCCACCAGTCTGTCTATCCACCTGTATTTGTGCATGTTTATCACCCATTGTTGAATATTGTACGTGAAAATGAAACAAAAGAACATCCTAAATAAAATAAAATAGTCGTATAAAATGATCCCATTACGATGATGTGATTACGGCGTGAACATTATGTATTCCCACCAGAACATATCACCTCTGACATGGCAGTATTGAGAAATATATATTTATCCAGGTGTGAACGATACTATCCAGTATGTATTCTGCGTCTTAGGATCCATTGTAGGATAGTTCCACAACTTTTCGTCTCTATTCAAGATGTGTTGTATTCTATTTATAATACTCATTCATTCAAAAGTCAAGAAATGATTAAATAAATCTCACATTGTTTTTTGATCCACTGTAGAGTTGACATCTTACGACTTTAAAATTGGATTTAAAGCTTTCACTGAAATGTAAGTATTGAGATAAGCTTCATGAAAAGTATGCTAGCACGTGCAAATGTGTTAAATTCCTTCCCACTATAATTAGCCGCGTTTGCCTCTTGTTGGTTATGTGCAAAGGATTCGGCAGATGCTATGGTGCCAAGGAGACGCCAAATAAAAACTACAAAGAAAAGAGACGGAAATTGTCAGTTCTAATTGCAAATCTGACTATCATAAATTACCATAAATTATCAATGTCTAATGGCAAAGTTTTCTGTGTGTTCCTAGTATCCGAACATAATTTCTTTAATTTTCACATATGAAACGTATTATGCGCACGTGAAACTGTTTAAACAATAACGGAACAAAGGAGCTGACAAATACAGATTCAGAGCACAATTCGTACCGATTTTCACGTATTTCACAATTACTTTATCTCTTGGTTTCGAAGTTTTACATTCGAACGTGTATCACAAAGTAGCAGGGGTCATGGTTCGTTGGTACACAGGAGTCATATATATAATGCAAAACGCAAAGAAGATACAGTAAGGATAAATGAAAAGATAAACAAACCATAACCAGACATTTTTCTATTGACAACCTTCATTTCAACGAGGTCCCGGGTTGGTTGCCTTGCTGTGCCCTAGCTTGTTGTCCTTTGCTGCCATTTCCTCGGCATGGCATAACCGATAATGTGGTTAAAGTGCCATTGTAAACCAAGCGACCAATATTTTTGCTTGATAATGCACTATGATTAATCCAGTAATCTCCAACAAGTAACAAGTCCCTTCCATGCTGAGATTCTAAATATCAGCCACGGGCGGCTTCTGGGTGACTGTGTACGACTTCTGGGGTACAACGTCTGGGTGACTCTTTGAGACTTTAGGGGGCACTGTACGACGTTTGGTAGCATATTGTACAACTTCAGGTGACTATACGATTTTTGGGGCTCGACATATGGTTGACTCTGTACAACTTCTGGGTGGCTCGTTATGACGTTGCGGAGAAGCACACCAAATTGTAATTCTTTTTAAAAAGTAAATCGTTATGTACCCTTTTTATATTCATCTATGAAATGTCCCTTGGTTTTCATATATTTGAACCGCTGGCTACATGCCCCAAATAGGAGAACGAAAGAAGAAGCAAGTACATAATAAAATTATCACATGCCGCATGATACAAGCACAAATGTTATTATTATCATTATTATTATTATTATTATTATTATTATTGACGCTGCAAAATATGTTAAACAAGTATATCAGTTGTCAAACAACAGATTTCAATTCTAGAGCGCGCGCGCGCACACACACACACACACACACACACACACACACACGTGCGAATATCGGATGATAGATGTCCATATCAGTGTTATATTATGTTGGAAACGTTAGACGAAGTTGGATAGAGTCACAATGGCTAAGAAGATTAAAGATTTGCTCTATCAATATGGCCTTGGATATGTGTGGATGACAGAGGAAGATAAATACGTTTATTTCGGAGTTCACACAAATGATTAGAGACAATGCATTTGAAAGTTGGTCAGAGCGTGTTACTAATTCCTCAGTATGTTATTACTATAGTCAGTAGAAATCCCTACTACAATGTGAGAAATACCTCTCATGTAATATACCTTTTAATCTAAGAAAACTATGATGTTCCAGCCAGAAACTAATGATTGAAACATTAAGAAGGAAATAAAAATTGATACAGCCTATAGATTTTATGAGCTGTGCTTTAGAATAAATCGTTATATACTTGAGGATGAATTTCAATTTGTTTGCGTTTGCCCAGAACGTCATATTATTAGAAGACAATATCTAAAGAGTGTATATTATATAGAACCAAGCGTTGAAAAATATGTCTCACTGATGGCTAGAGGTGATGTAGTGACGCTGTATAATTTATCACACTATCTGTACAGATCATTTGGTAGGAGAGAGGCTTTTTTAAAATCTCCATCCGAATAAAATTATGTGAATATGTTACTCTTCCGAACTAAGTGCAGAAGTAAGTGTAAAAGTAAATCAAGAATTTATATTTCGCCAGTATTGAAGAAAATGTGGCGTTCTAATTTTGTATATCAAAAATAGAAGTTTGTTTTTTGGGCCGGAGGCCTATATTTTTGAAATAATGTGATTTGATTTGATACTGTTAAGTTTCAAATGAAAGTAGGAAAAGCATAACTTATAAATTGTTTTCTAACAGGACACTGTTGCAGGCAAATTTAACCTATCGCCCAGGCAAACACTTGGTTTCTGGCCTTTCTATTTTTTTTTTCTTTGATCATAGTGACAAAGATAATACCAGTGAAAAGATCTCTCTCTCTTTCTTTTTTAGCTTAGTTTAAGCTCTATTTTAAATTTTAAAGAATTATAATGAGCAAATGAAACTTAGTATCTGTGAGTACATAAACGTTATTATCTTTAGTAAATAATAATTAGTATTTATGCATTTTTCAAGGGCAAGAGAGTACACAAATGTCAAATGCCATTGAAGTATATTGCATACACATTGAAAAGTGATAGAAAAAACCAATCAATTTTCTATGCAAATTCAAAATTAATATTTTTCCTTTCATTTCTTTAGAAAATGTTTTTCCTAAATGTTCAAAATATATATCGAATCACTGTCACACAGAGAGAGAGAGAGAGAGAGAGAGAGAGAGAGAGAGAGAGAGAGAGAGAGAAGCCTTCGGAGATTTTACTATTGAAAATTAATGTCTGTACAGAACCGTTTAATAGGTTTAAATGAGAACAAATTGGTGCCTCACTGACAGATTGCCACGATATAACATCTTATGTGTGTAAATTTGTCCTGTCAACATAATAATGTAAACAAATTCAATCAGTAACTAGTGTAACACTTCCACAGACTTTGGCTACATCTTATTATACATGAATGAATGTGATTGGGTACTACCATTGACAAGAGAAGCAAATCTGAGAACAGATACTCGTTTCCGTGTGACGACAAGTTGCCTCCCTTGATGGAACACTAAGAGTACGCTCCCTTGTTAAAGAGTGCCGCGTACTTCCGGCTTGTCAAAGAAGAAAGTACAATTTTCAAGGAAAGTTCGATATTTGTTGTATATTTTGATAGTTTCTTCTAATGATTGAATTTTGTAAAAGTTTCATAAATGTGTATCAAGCAGATTCCACTACAGTTTAGGGTTATATATGCTATGGTTGCATATTGTTTTCGGCTGGGAGTTGTGGCGTGCTCCTGTAATCCAGCTACTTGGAGGCCGGGGTCGTTGGACGGTTTGAGGGCGGGGGCTCTGCTCCTCGGTGCTCTATGTCGATCGGGTGTCCGCGCTAAGCTCGGCATCAATATGGGTCCCTCGGGGGAGCCTAGGGGGTCCAGGTTGTCTAAGGAGGGACGTACTGGCCCAGGGTGGAAACACAGCAGGCAAAAGTCCCCGTGTCGAGCAGTAGTGGGATCGCGCCTGTGAATAGGCATCGCTGAGTAGCCCGTCCAATATAGTCGGACACGATTCTTTTTCATTTTATTTATTTGCCTATAAAATTATTCTTTTTCTTTCCATCTATAGCCATTCGGGTAATTTCTTTTACATACTCTTTCTTCTTATAACCCAGTTAAGGATATTGTCCTGTCATTTGTATATTTATTCCTGTCTTATAATTAATAGTATGAAAAGATACAAAATTATCAGTATAAACAGCAAAATCAATCAATATCTCTTTTATTTTCATTATTCTTTTCTCTTTAGAACTATTC
The DNA here is from genome assembly GCA_016617855.1 of Megalonaias nervosa. Lineage (NCBI taxonomy): Eukaryota > Metazoa > Mollusca > Bivalvia > Unionida > Unionidae > Megalonaias > Megalonaias nervosa. The sequence continues at coordinate 5,451 of JAECUM010056470.1, read as the reverse complement.
GGTTTTTCTCTAAAACTTTTTAACCCCTAGCCACATTTGAAAGAGTCTAGATGTGTAGAACCAACAACAACAACAACAACAACAACAACAACAACAATAATGATAATAATAATAATAATAATAATAATAATAATAATAATAATTATTATTATTATTATTATTATTATTATTATTATTATTATTATGGCACTGAATAGTTGGTATCATAAAATTAATTTCAAAATGAAATATCTGATGTAATTAATTAATTAAGATATTAAAGGAATAATTTCAACAGAAAGACATTTGTGAATCTTTCAGAGTACAACATTGCATGATGAATATCAAAATTTCAGTCTGCATATGATCTCAAAATTGTAATGTTTGAATTGTTTTTCTTATTTATTTTGAAATTTGATTCTATGTTAAATTTCGACCCTCGCAGGTCAAGGAAATAAAGAATCTTGTTATGAAAATCATTATGAAGATAATGAAATGATGCTGGCGATTACCAGTTTTGAAATACTTACGTATGTACTTTCTTACGAATCCAACTGCAACTAACAGATCCTGATGTTCCATCAGATAATGGGCTGGTAGATCAGGATCTATGTTGTTTGTTCTACTGATCACTATTGACAGACTGCATGGACATAGATCTGAGGGCGCATTATGTATACATTCTACATAAACTGTGATTTGGTTAGATTCAGTCATAGCTGGGACATTTATGAAGGTATTATTGATGTATTATTTTTGTTAGGACACTGCAAGCTTTACTGTGTAGAACATAATGTATTATCATCTCAGTTATATGAGGGAATATATTCAGCTTTGGCGGATATCTTTGAGGGACTAATACACTTGACAAGAATAGTGGAAAAATTATTTAAAAAGTTATTCCCTTAATTTTGACAAGTACATATATTGAATGTTTTACACGACAACCCTCTCTCCATCTCTCATCATTTCTCTCCAATGGAAATTTCCTTTACTAGTATGTTTTTTGTTGTTGTTGTTGTTGTTGTTGTTGTTATTTTGTTAACATCGACATGAAATTTATATTATTAATCCAAAGATATGTTCAATTTATTGTTTGAATATGTCACTGTATGAAATTTTCAGTTACTGTAGGGGGTTTGTGGGATGGTTCCTTGACCCATAACTACCCATATACGGGATTTATTAAATATTAATAAACTAATACACTTAGTATTGTATCGCAATAATATATACCAGAAGAAAGATGGAGTTAATTGAAAACAACACAGATGATCTTATTTCTGTGAGATTTGCATTATAGAATCATACCCTAGTCAGTTCGTTTGTACCACAATCACATACTGGTTAAGATATGTGTTTTGTTCAGTTTCTTTAGTACTTCTCGCTGCATCTTGTAGATCGTTGTGTATGGATGCATGCCAAGTGCAAAGAAACCTCATTCACAAAGTCACAGTTTTGTAACGAATGTATGTTTTCCTAAAGTTGCGTTTATGAAGTGTGAAATCAGCAACTATGAACAGCCCCTTTAGAGGTTGTGAGAGGCTCGGGACACGTTGAAATTGTGAGGTCCCAAGGCCCTGGTAATATTGCAGTTTGCAAATGAATCGAATGTACAAATAAACCCATATAATTTACTATATACTGAATTAAAAGACAACTAAGTACACACTGAAGTATATTTATTATTATGTTATTACGTATAAAAAGCAAGGATCCTTAAGGTTTGAGGTCCGGGCCATATCGCCTTCCTTGCCCTCCCACCCTGATTGGGCCAGCCTATGAGTCTTCTTCTTTGAGCAAAACATCCTATGTTTTATATTGCAAATCTATGGATACGTTGCATAATGTAAGTTTCTTATTTATTTCTGTATGAACATTTGACTAACACCGTATAGGAATTGTGATTTACTTGCGATCCGTCACAGATAGACACTTTCGTTTAAGAAATCAAAATTTGTTGGAAAGCGGGAACAGACAGACAGACAGAGAGACAGACAGACAGACACACACACACACAGAGCAGCATTACTCCATTGTGATAGTATTTGTATGCGTCAGTGACTATTCTGAAGTTGTGTGTATGATTCGAGTTACTTTGCTAAGCTTTACTGGCCGCAAGCAGGTGTGCGTCCAGGAATATTGTGCGGGGGTGGGGTAGGGGAGTTGGCTGAACATGTAGGCACGGGGAGTTTTGGAATGGAATCCCTGGTAGCACCTGCATTTTGAAAGTTTCCAGGGCATACCTTTAAGCATCAAATTGTAAAAGATACTTACTCTAAGATATATTCCGGTTGTTTTAGCACTAATTTTAAAGGATGCCCCCCTCCCCGCCACCAATCCGGCCCAGTTGTCGAGGCTATGCAACTGTATGTGTTGCTGAGTGCTGTGGTGGAGGAACCTTTGTGTATTGATACCTCTTTATTAGTGCTGTGTTGGTGGTGGTGGTGATGGGGGTGTGTGTGTGTGTGTGTGTGTGTGTTGATACATCTTGGTGAGTTCTGTGGGGTTGGGGGACTTGGTGTCATGTTATCTCTTGGTAAGATCTGTGGTGAGTGCTGAAGATTTTGTGGAGAGGGAACTATTGTGTGTTCATACCTCTTGGCGAGTGCTGTATAGTATGTGTGGGTGGTGGGTGGGTGGGGTTGGGGTGAAATTTGTGTGTTCATAACTCTAGTTGAGTCAGAATTCAGCTTTTGTGCTTAGTTCATGACTACAGGACCAGGAGCGTAGAGTCTGCTAATACAACTAAAATTTGAAACGAGTGTGTAGATACAAATAATCAGACAACCCTCACAATTTGGTATTTCCATTTTCGTCGCTATCCAAATGATATAACATTAAAATGATAGAATTGGAGCATAAAGGGCAATTTTGTGCTCAAAATGTTTCATGACTAGGATCTCTGATTTTGCACATTTCATTTGCTTTTAGAACTCTGACAGCACACAATTTAAACATTATTACCCAATTTGTTTTAAGCTCAAAGCCAAAATAATGTAGGTTGTCGTACTGAAGTTAGCACGATATCTCTTGAATGCTTTGATTTTCAAATTTATTAAGCGTCGGTCCTGTTGTGATCCACGCAGGTATTTTGATGTATGTAATGTCACTCTGCTGAATAGGTTGGCGGACAGTTGAAACACGTAAAGGATTTTGTACAAGAAAGCCCTTTTCGGAAATATTTTGACGAAGTGATAAAGCGTAATAAGTTCGAAATAGCCTGAAAAGACTGATAATTCAACCACGCCCTGAAATACGCTAGGTAATATATAGGACTGTGAGAAAAGCGTTAACGTATTGCAAGGGACGTCGGCTCAGATTGCTGAAGTGGTGGAGCACCTGTTTAGAGTTAGGAAGGTCCGGGTCTGAGCCCTGGTCTGCTTGTGCATATTTCCCTGTTACATTTGGCGTCGTTGATAGGATTCCACATCTGCTGGCTCCAACGGGCTAGGGAGAGTGAAGTTAAATGGACGTTTGAAGTTGAGACAAAGGGTCGTATACGACTCATAACACCATTCAGATATGCTTTTCAACCTAAACGGAAGTTATTTAGGAATCTTTTGCCGAGTGGTTGCCAAACGCAGAAAGAGGAAAGGCTAATTTACCGAATTGTGTTATGCTTGAAATAATGGTTTTTCACGAGTATCTTAAACGTATGGAAAAGTATTGAAACATATGGAAAAGTATATGAAATGTATGGAAAAGTATCAGAAAAGATGTGATTGGATGAACTATTACCGGTAACCAGTATTAAAGGACTGAAATGCTTGCATATTACTTCTCTGATATGATCAATTTTAAGATTGGTTTCTTTCTTACTAGTTTTTATGATATACAATTTAAAAGGTGCTAAAGAGATTCAACCCATGCCTGGATCAGATTCTTATTTTCAGGTCACTAACAAGCAGAAGCTATGTCCAGTGGAGTCCGTGTCAACACATGAAATCGCCGTTGCGTTTGTAACGAATATGGCAAACGATATGGTACCGAGGAGTCGCCGAATAAATATATAGTAAACAAAACCGATGAAAATTATCATTTCTAATTTTGAATTTTGAATGTGACTATCGTGAATAACGATATATGTCATTAAGTACGAGGTCCTGTCACAACACTAAACATCTTGCAAATTAATGTTTGGAATAGGCACACCCTCATTCATCCTACCTGCTGTACTGTATTGATCTCTCTCTCTCCCTCTTTGTCATGATTCTTTTAATTGCTAGTCTTTATGTTTTGAATCATCTTATGTCTGACAGTTGATCATGCATACAAAATGTGATACTATAATATTAGTTTTCCTTCATTAATTAAAGTTTAAAATAGATTTTAAATTCTACATGCTGAAAATGTGACATGGGAAACAACTCTTACAATTATTGTCATTGTACTGATAGAGTTAATTTTCTTTATGTTCCGGTACGTTGTTTTCCTTTATCGATTAGCATATGTAAGGTCCCCTTGGTTGACATTGGGACCTCATGCAGGACTCACAGTACTAATTCAGTTCCTATAGTAAAGCTATGCAAACACCATGATATTAAAGTTCAAGAACTTTAAATTTCTGAGTTGGTCTACCTGTTTGTTTATACATATATCCACCCACGTAATGGCCAGTAGGTCAGCCGGTCTGGCTATACAAGTATCCACTTGCCTGTAGGCCAGTTGGTCTCTTTACACAAATATCCATCCACCTACAGGCCAGTTGGTCAGACTATCAGCTTCTTTGTCTGATGATCTCCCAACATCCCACCAGTCTGTCTATCCACCTGTATTTGTGCATGTTTATCACCCATTGTTGAATATTGTACGTGAAAATGAAACAAAAGAACATCCTAAATAAAATAAAATAGTCGTACAAAATGATCCCATTACGATGATGTGATTACGGCGTGAACATTATGTATTCCCACCAGGACATATAACCTCTGACATGGCAGTATTGAGAAATATATATTTATCCAGGTGTGAACGATACTATCCAGTATGTATTCTGCGTCTTAGGATCCATTGTAGGATAGTTCCACAACTTTTCGTCTCTATTCAAGATGTGTTGTATTCTATTTATAATACTCATTCATTCAAAAGTCAAGAAATGATTAAATAAATCTCACATTGTTTTTTGATCCACTGTAGAGTTGACATCTTACGACTTTAAAATTGGATTTAAAGCTTTCACTGAAATGTAAGTATTGAGATAAGCTTCATGAAAGGTATGCTAGCACGTGCAAATGTGTTAAATTCCTTCCCACTATAATTAGCCGCGTTTGCCTCTTGTTGGTTATGTGCAAAGGATTCGGCAGATGCTATGGTGCCAAGGAGACGCCAAATAAAAACTACAAAGAAAAGAGACGGAAATTGTCAGTTCTAATTGCAAATCTGACTATCATAAATTACCATAAATTATCAATGTCTAATGGCAAAGTTTTCTGTGTGTTCCTAGTATCCGAACATAATTTCTTTAATTTT
>JAECUM010056469.1:0-12855 GCA_016617855.1 Megalonaias nervosa | reverse complement strand
TATATATATATGTGTGTGTGTGTGTGTGTGTGTGTGTGTGTGCAGCTAAAGAATTATCAAATTCTAATGGCATAGATCGATTTAGAATGCTAAGAAACATATAAAATGATATCAAATTTGTGAGAACCGGTGGTTATATAAGATTTGTATTAGTTATTTACAGGTACCAAAAAAGTTTGCAGAGGCTCACGGACAAAGTAAAACGTTTATTTAATGAGCTACCTACACATATTATACACTGTTGGATAGCTTGCATTCTAAGCTTCATTTCTATAATATTTGCAACGAAATATGTGGCACGAACGCAACAAGGCAAGGATAGAAGCACATAGCAGTGATATATCTATCATTGAATTCGATCTAATTTTGCGGTAGTCAGTAAAAAATTCCAAGTTTTTATTTTTCAATTTTATCACATTGCAATGGCATAGATCAATTTAGAATGCTGACAAACGGATAAAATGATATCAAATTTGTGTGAATCGGTGGTTATATAAGATTTTTCATAGTTATTTACCGAAACCGAAAACGTTTATAGAGGTGCACGGACAGACAAAGTAAACGTATTTAATGAGCTACCTACACATATTATATACTATTGGATAGCTTGCATTCTAAGGATTAGAGAATTTGTTAAATTAGAGTTGTGAATTATTTCATATCAAATAAACGTAAAATAATAGCATCAGGTTTAAAATATTAAAGAAATAAAAACATTAGTGTTTGGTGAGTTATGAGCGATGCTGGCTTTCTCTGGCTGATTTCGGTATAATAATATACCGAATTCCGCTATGCGGAAGCTGGCAGTCAATAATATAGGCGTAGTATAAATTTAATGTCTATATAATGATTAGAGAAATTGTTAAAATTATATGTGTGCATTGTTTGCTATCGACGTCTTTATTAGAGAATTTGTTAAGTTAGAGTTGTGAATTATTTCATATCAACGTCCTTATGAAATAAACTTAAAATAATAGCATCAGGTTTAAAATATTAAAGAAATAAAACATTAGTGTTTGATGAGTTATGAGCGATGCTGGCTTTTTATGGGGGATTTCGGTATAATAATATACCGAATTCCACTATACGGAAGATGGCAGTCAATAACATAGGCGTAGTATAAATTTAATATCTATATAAGGATTAGAGAAATTGATAAAATTATATATGTGCATTGTTTGCTATCGACGTCTTTATTATTTATTGATTACAAAAAAAAAAAAATCCTTGCGGATAGGTGCTTAGTCATGTATCACAGGATGTCTGAATTGTCGTCTTTCCGACGCATATAAAGGGAGACTAATCATTCAGAGTTTTGGACTTAGTAAATTTTGTACTTAGTCATATATCACAGAAGCTTGAACATTGTCATATTTCAGACGCATGTAAAGGGAGACTAATCATTTAGAAATTTGGACTTGTAATTTTTTTAAGTTTGACAATTACTATTTTTTCACCAGTTTCACTCACCAGTTTTTAACAATCACAGAAAAAAACAACAAAGTCGAACTTTATCACCAGTTTCAGACATTGATTGACAAAAATACTAAGTCCAACTTTCTCACCAGTTTTTCTAGGAGAGGCCCACTCCCACCCAAGACTGAAAAATACCATGGAAAACACCTTTTGATTAGAAAAAAGACCCAAGGAAGAAAGATATGCATTCAAGCCCGGAAACAAGATTCATCAGAGTGCACATGTCAACGCGATAGTCAGGTTATGCCAGCAAAAGCATCGCTAATAAGTGATTTATGCTTCATGAATCTTTCCTTCTCGAGAAGGCTGCGAATTCCAACTTTTCGACAGCCAAAAGGCTCTGATTCCATATCCCAACATAAATATCAAAATATCTAAAATGTGGTTGAATGGGTTAGAGTTAACACGGATTACGTAATCCCATTCCACTGTAGTCATTGTCACTCACAATCTTAGTCCACGCGCAATTAGCAACTTTGGTTCCAAGTTCACTCTTAAAGTAAATAAAGTGTTTTCGTGCACTACATACAATGGTTAAGTTTAGTGGCTCGGTTAGAGTGAATGCCTTGTTATGAATATGAAGAAATACAAGTTTGCATTAAGCCCTGTGAATCAGATAGTAAATTCCATTATTCCGCCGAATCCATCAAATAAATAAGCCTCTGACGCTTTGTTACTGTTGTCAGTGACTGACCAAAGTTTGTGGGAATATGGGAAAAAAAATTGCATGAAAATTAGATCAGCTTCTGTAAGACTTTGATGCTGAGTCAGTTAGCTGTCAAAACTTAAAACACACATTAAAGTTTGTCCGTACACAAATACCGACAGCCTCATTTGAACCTGTACAAGGACAAATTTTACCTGTTAAAAAACGGTACATACCGGTGTAACGGAATCTCGGTAACAACCTGTTTATACTATGAGTTATCGGGTACACATTTAGTTCACGTTTTAAAACATATTTCAAGTTCAGATCAACGATTATATCTGGAAAACATCAGGAGCAAGCGAGACAAAGAATACCCCGTATAGTAAAAGGCTGATGTTGTGTGATAATTCGCTACTCTGCATGTGCACACGACACAATATTAACCTGCCAGGATGAAGTTTTCACTTAGCGAAAACGAATAGCTTAATTTTCTATGAGGACGCGTAAATATATTTTAATGTAGAGGGAACAATGCATATCAATCTGTATATAAGTATCAAATTTTATTATATAATATCAAATTACGGTAAAATTCCATCTCATAATCGGTCTGAATTAACAATGAAGGCTTGATACCTCTAAATAAGATAAAATGTACGTATTTTGCTTTCTTCTCAAAGCACAACAGTATGACAAAGTTTTAGCTCAGGTTCCATCCGACCTTTTAATTCTTTAGAAAGCCGAAATTTGGACTGATAAAAGAATTGGCTTTCTTTAGAGACGCTGGTTCATTTTATCAGCTGCTCGAGCGGGCCGGCCCTGAAAAGTATTAAGTAACGCCAACTTAACAGATATGCCCTTTCGACAGGAAACTTCAACAGCGTATAAATAGATAAGTGCTTTGGTAGGATTTAATGAAGGAAGAACGATCATACGTGTGTTTGCATTTTCTGGTATCGACGTTTGCCGTATTTCGTGCACGTATTGCAACCTACCCCCTCCAAGTTAAGGTTTCAATGACACCATAGAAGTTAGTTGGACTGTAAGAAAGTATGTACAATTTCTATACTAAATCTTAAATTCCTTATTGCACTTTATTTATAACACAGTTACGAAATTTTTAAATGCTGCTCAGGAAGAGGACGGCACCTGAAAAATAAGTTGCAGAAACCTAGCGAATTAAAATTGGACATTTCTTTCTCGAAAAATTGCAAAAGCACGCAAGTAAGATCCTGACGTCTGGCGCTTTCCTGACAGAAATATGGACTAGTATCGGGCCTCGGTCTACCTAATTCATGCATTCTTGAAATGTGTAACATTCAGTGATTCACCCTGGTGTAGTTTCATTTATAAAGTTCGGCCTATATGTCGCGTAAGATACTTGTTGCATGGACGAAGGTTTATTCGGTGATGAGCAATTTCATGTATCTCATATTTCTAAAAACTGTACCGAAATCAATTGAATGCGCAAAAAATGCTCATACATTTTGAAACATTACCTATGTTTCTTCATTGAATTCCTTGTGTTCATAAATTCTATTGTTTCACATAGCTATTGGAAGGAAGATTTCTATATAAATCTTCAGTTTTAAAATTGACTATGGTATATTTACTTACAGATTTTAATGTTGTTTAATTCTGCAAAGTTTCAGTAAATACATTTGCTTATAGAATCATTCAGAAAAAAAACAAACTATTTTTAAAGATATATTATTATCCTTAATAAAGGAAGGATCTTATCATCAACATTATCACCGGTATCATCATCGACATCATATGAATTATTATTATTAGTAGTAGCAGTCGTTGCATTGTTACTATAGATTCACCCAAACGTTGGAAAAAATAAAAGAAGAAACAAAATGTTTGTCAAATAGAATCTCGATTCCTGTGAAGAGATGGGTTCCCTTCAAAATAGTTCGCTCTGCTTTCACTTTCTCTTTTTCGTAAAAACGGAAACAATGTATTCAAGCATATATTTTGACGAAGTACACTTTCGACTTAACTAGTATTTCAGAAACAGTCAGGAGTAATGTTTTTGCTATGTATTCCTTACGAATTAGGCAATTGCCTTGTATGTAGAGGGATAGACATTGGACTTAGATCTTTTACTACTGAAATCCTCACACTGTTACCATTCTACTTTGCCGTACATTTTGTCTCAAGTTTGTTACTGAGTCTCTATTTGCCATAGGGAGGCCCGCAACTTAGATCATTTTCACCTTGGCCTCAGCCTCTCGTATTATGGGGGGATTATCAGTCACTTTTGCTGGTTGAGCCTTTACCTCAATAACCCCTGTCTTTGATAAGGGTTCGTCAAATATCTTGGGGGTATAACAAGTATTTTCTTCTTCCCCCATTTTGCAGTGCCTCAATCTCATCTATATCAATCCGCTTGCACTTTTAGGGCTGATGAAATATCAGCCTGTCTGGGTCATGTTGGGTTCGCTTCAAAATCAATATGTCGGCATCCCTTGGGAGGTGTTCTACCAGCCTTTACTAGTCCCCTAGCTCATCAAGTCCATTTTAAAAATAAGTGTTTTAGTTTGTCCCCTGGTACTGGGACTGTTTTTGTAGAACAAGTGAACTAATCTCACTGCATGCATAAATAGATCTCACTAAAATTTGAAAGTGAATTTGAAACGTGAGTTACGTCCACCTAGTGTTAAGATGCACAAAGTATGTTTTCTTTTCCGAAGAAACAGCTAGGCAAAAGTTCTCCAAGCTGTCTAGATTTTAATTTTATGAAACTTTTGAAATATTTGTCAAAATTTATCTAACCAGAACTAAAGATTTGCTTTAGTTTTGGATTAAATTTGTAGGTTACGTGTGCATCTGATACCAAAAAAGGCTCACTCGTACTACACGGAGTAGCAGATACACTTAGCTGAACTTGTCAAAAATGACAAAAAAGTGCAAAGAAATTCAAAAGGAGAAGAACAAAATGGATTAAAAGGAGGAAGAGAAAAGAAGCGGGAAAAGCAAAGAAATAATGTAGAATTCATAATAATGCTAATACAGTGAAACTCCACAAAACTGAACCCTGAGAATACTGAACGTCCATCATGACTGAAGCCTTTTAGTCTCTAGGTTTGTTCTTCTTTACTATCGTCAGGTTTACTTCAGTTAACCTCACCCTCTCAACTCTGATCACCGGGTTAATTTTAGATCCCAATTTTCAAATTTTACACTTAAAAATACAGCATAACACCGAAACTCAGTTGAAACATGGAAATATATTTTAGCTGCCAAATTCTGGACACACTGGAACAGATTAATTACAATTAACAGGTGCTGTAGTAGTCTGATCTACAAGACAAAGACTCTGAAACTGTCCCAAGAGCACGAGTGGTTAAAACAACACTTGACAGACACATCGACACAGATTAGAGCTGACGATAAGCTAAACTCTTCGCACCATAGAATAATCAACTTGTATGGCTAATTACATGAATTAATAATTAATAACTAAACTTTATAAGGACGACAATGGAGAAAGTCTAGGTTTATCTGCTGCTTATCTAATTGTGACTGGTGCTATTCATTTGGATACAAGATCAATGGAACATATTTTGAAGTTAAACATCAAAGCTTTATTAACCAGCCATATCGCGTCGCTTTCGATACTTCACCGACGCAGACCAATAATGCGTTATTACAAATGTCAGATTCAGTCAAATGATTTTAATAAATAAAAAATATTACATGCAATTATTTTTACGTAGCCATGACCGTCGTTTGTAGTCATTCACTTACCAAAATGTGAGAACAAGCAGTGTCGTAGGACTGCATTTCTTAAATTTGTGCACTTTTATACACAGAAACACTGCACTCTCCCTCTTTCTCTCTCTCTCTGTTTCTCTGTCTCTGTCTCTCTGTCTCTGTCTCTGTCTCTCTCTCTCTCTCTGTCTCTCTCTCTCTCTTTTGCCACATTAGGGTTCAGAAAGGGATTTTTCACGTTTACAAAAACCTCAGTCAATCGGACGCTTCTCAAAACGCGGTGATAAATGGGTCACAAGGGTGTTCGGTTTTGAAAAGTTTCACTGTATCAGAAGCAAATTTGACTAAGAACATAATAGAGTGATGGCATAGAGAATGAGACCATACATCATGAACACAATGTACAATAACACCAGATGTGAGGAATAACTACAAAATTGAATAACCCGCCGTTAGACAAAATAAGATATCAAAACACATCAACATTCAGAGACAAAAACGACATAGGTAAAGAACTGAAAAGAAAAATCGTAATCACCAAAGAAACGACCGTATTGGCAAAGGGCACATAGGACTCGAAATTCAGATAGGGAAGATAGGAATCCCACCCAGCAGGAAATATCCTAAGGGAGTGAGATGCATACCCAGAAATTGTAATCACTGGAAAACATTGAAATAATGAGAAGAACCTCATTCAAAATTAATTTACTCAAAAAATTTAAGCAAGAATCCTGCATGATGGGTCACTTCCAAAGCTCTATCCAGGTATTTATTCTGACCCGGACTTTATATGTGTCTCCATTAAAAAAAATACTCTTGTAATTTGAGGAAGTTCTGAAATCTTCAACCACTAGTTATTTGTACATTAGTCGAATAAGCCATATAAACTAGATATAATGTCCCTTTTTCAAACTCAAGTTACAGTCATATATATTTTTAAAAAGAGATCCAATATTAACAGTATTTGAACAACCGGCCACTCATAGCTGTTCAAACACAACATCATAAAGCTGTTGAACTAATATAATTAGAAACGGTCTTCGTCCGTTAATTTCAGTTAATTCAGACGGCCAAATTGATTTAATTCGGGGTCGGAATATCGGTATATGTTGGGTAAGGATATTAAATATACTCAGGCCAACAAAATACTTCTTTGGTAGGTTTTAATCTACCTTAAATACACTTCTCACACTCTCTTTCTGTCCTTTATTGCATAGTTCTAAAATATATTCTCTTTAAACTGTTAATTTAGAAATAAATAAGTTCTTCAATACAATTACGGTGCAGACTGTGGATGTCGAACTCATTGTTTTCTTTAATGTAGAAAGGAGATGTAGCCATATTTATAAACCATCAGCAATATATAATACCAACAAGGGAGTGTTCGTCCAAAGCTGTGTCGAGATGGTTTGTTGCTTGCAACAACACTTGTGAGATTCGCAGAAGACGAAGAACAGGCCCTAAACATTCTTCAGACCATGTTTAATAGTGCTCTGAAGCACAGAATAATCGTGATGAGTGGACATCATGCAACTGAGTAGACATAAAAGCTTATGGATGGATGGATGAATAATGGATTGATGGATGGTTGGATGGTTTATGGATTGATGGAATGATGCAAGTACGTAAAAACATCCATCCATTCATCTATCCATCCATCCATACAGCCATCCATCCATACATACATACATACGTACATACATACGTACATACATACGTACATAAAGACAGACATATGCATATCTATCCTTATAACTTAGGGTAGTAAACAGTAAAGAGCTGACTTGAAATAACGAGATATCATTAATCTGTATGCCCTGACATCACAGTACTGTGATCAAACTTTGACACAGTAGTGTAAATTCTATCTTCAGTTAACTTGAATATGCTAGCACACATTTATTAGCCAGCTTTGTGACTGATTACAACCTTACTGTTTTACAAGGTACTGTAATGTCTTCGTTTACTTTGTTTTAATGCAACCTATATTACTTGTGTATTTCTTTTAAATTTTAGCATGTAACATTTAATTCAACCTAGAGAAAGATGACTATACTATAAATACTAAGTGTGTACTGCGAGGCAAGAATTACTTTTTCCTTTGACCTTTCACTAGAAACGAAAGATAGCCATTTCCACTCGAAAAATAGTTATTGTGTAAATGCATCTTGCTTGCTTGGTTTGGAAGAACTATTAGGTGCGCATACGCTGTATTAGTCTCGTTCAGCCAGAGTCTCACGTAATTGTTGTAGATTTAAGCAGACTGACAGTCTAGTAAATGTCTCTATAATTTCATTTCAGTCTCCAAAGTAATGATTATCGAAAATGCGCTCAAGTCACAGGTTAGTTGGCAGCGTAGAATGCATTGAAATTTAATTCAAACTTCATTCGCTGATCAACATCAGCTTGTAAAGCATCAATTTCAGGAGACGACCTCCACATCTGTGTGCAAAACCAGCATTGCTATCATTATCGTCTGATCATAAAGGTTCCATAATGATATAATTCGCGAAAAATTTGTTTAGGTGAATGAACAAATGCAGTTGGAGATGAGAGACAATTATAATCATCAATGATTTGTACAGACTGTTATCTGACATCAGCATGGTTAGAAACCTCGGAGTGAAACGGTAGTCATGTTGGGCCACACTGTTCGCATGTACAACACAAGCATACTCACATGCCGTCTTTGTGAGAGAACATTTTTGTGAGAGAACCAAGTGTCCTAATATGTATTTCAATGAAAGGACAAAAATAATTTTTCATACTACTGGACCCTATATTGATTAATTATTTTGAGCATTCGCATTATTGTAAAAATGGCTGTGAAGTAAAGATTAAATATGCCAGTTCCAAACTATACCCATAATATAGAACTATATGAAAACTGAAATAATTAACCTGTAAGTATACTTTAGAAATGCAACTATCTTGTATTCTTAAGAATAGAAAAGAAAACATTAGGGCACTGAAACCAAGCCATATTAAATTGTTTCATATTATATCACAAAGACAGAAGATATACCGGTCTCGAACATCTTAAGTGTATTAAAAGTTGTGGTTCACTTCATACAAATTTCACGACACAAAAGTAAGACCTGGAATAAACGTCTGACCCTTTCAATATAATCTCGTGCTATTATATTATACTAAGTTAAAGATGGCGAGCCTGTCAGTTATCCATACAAATAATAAGCACCTCATAAGACTGAACTCTTCATTTGTAATTATTAGTATGAATTTGCGACTAGTATACATGCTGGTCACTCTGGACTAATTAGTAAATTATTGACTGTAGATCTTTAAATAGAACACAAAGTGGACTTACCAATATCTTGTAGAAAATACATGATAACTGAATCTATCATTTCAAAATTAGAGCCAACAATACGTACACTACTATGCAGCTGATTAGATCATGATCAGCATTATAACGGGGGACACATGTAAAATGTGTTGATCATGCTATTATGAGTAATTTCAGATAAGTGTAGCATCCTTGCAATACGTGCATATATACCATTAAAATCAACATTTTCCGCTGTATGTTTAATGAGATATGTACAATATGTTGTTTTATGTATTGCTAGCTGTAGGGACACATACTGACATAACGGGTCGGTAAGCAGCTGGGGTTTGGGTGGGGCGGAGGCTCAATATTCCTTGAATACATGTCTTCACATTGGCGCACTGATTTAACATGCTAAGTACGCTCCCGAAGCCTTGCAC
Organism: Megalonaias nervosa; assembly: GCA_016617855.1. Taxonomy (NCBI): domain Eukaryota; kingdom Metazoa; phylum Mollusca; class Bivalvia; order Unionida; family Unionidae; genus Megalonaias; species Megalonaias nervosa. The sequence continues at coordinate 3,281 of JAECUM010056469.1, read as the reverse complement.
ATTGGTGAATGATACAAACGTAGATTTTATAGGTTTGTCATCCACTAAGTAATTAATTATTTATATAATTGCCTGTGTCTGAACGCTAAGATAGAGGTGGCAGTGTGTAAAATTCAGCCGCCACTGGATGTAATGCTACAGTCTGTGCTGAGTAATTTCATTACTTATTGGACAATAACTTACTATTTAGTGAGAACATATACACATAATGTCAGGTTAAAAATGTGTCTATTATAGTCTCTGTGTACAACAAATATATGGAAAATTTATTTAATATTAACATATTTGTCAGTAGAATTCACAATAAACTTTGATATAAATAGCAAAATGACGATGCTCCATAGTGCTGATATTGTGCATAGGTTACCACATTGTTTACATGCATCTCAAATTATGCACCGCAGGTTTGGATGAAGCGTTAATTAAGTACTTATTTATAGTTTTATTTGTTGTTTTTTTGCTTTCGGAAACTAACTTGAAACGTGTGCATCATATGTTTGTATGACGTGCATATGTTATCAACCTTTTACATTCTTGCTTGGTGTTTACATCAATGAAATATATATTTTAAAACGCTGACGTAATACATGAACAAAACAGATTAGAAGTATTTATCTTCAGCTGGATCGAAGATGAAGTATATACTTTTAATAGGCTGCAAAAGGGAAATTAATAACCTAAGCTACAATCTGATTTAATCATATCATGGATACACGACATATACAATGATAGAGTTATCGAAATTAGCAATTTAATTCAAAGCCATCCGCTGATTATTAATCATTTGTGACCAATTTGTAATATATTAATTGTTTCATCAACTTTAATTAGTTATACCCAACAGAAGTACATAATATCTCGTGTATATAGCTCGCCAGGAGTTGTACCCACCATCCAGCTAAATATGCGTTTTAGTCTGGAGCTCATCATTCGGTTAAATATGATGATATAGGACACCTATAAACAAACACAAAGATATACATGACGTGCAATTAATTATGTCAAATATCAATAAATTAAATAACTGATTCAACATATATGTACTCGAACGTAATTTAATGCATGTTTTGTTTTTAAAAATTAATTTTAAAATAAACCGATTAATTTCATCGGTACTGTTATCATCGATCCTATACATGTGATAACAGCAACTAATGCAATGCAATTGATCAGTACTGCGACACAGTCTCGAGATGTATATAGACATTTATATCTGATATAGCAGATAACCCTATGCTTACACTTCACTTGCTTGCACTTCAACATGAGAAGATAACACAAGTGGTGCATTTCGGTACCAGATTATAGTTTGGTATGATGTTGAATTAAGATAGCTTTGTGACTTAACCTTTTCCTCTATAATCTAGTCATAACTTCCTCAAGGGTTTTCCTTAGTATTTTAACCAAAAAACGTTGTCATACTAAAATATGCAATTATGCTAAATCTCCAAAATATCTGATACACAGTAAAGAGTCAATAATACGGATCATTCTCTCGAACAGACTAATACCGTGTCTCCCTTAAGGTCTGGTTATTACAATAAAATGTATAGAAACCTCGTTAATCCGGACATTCATCCAGAAATCCTCGCTATCAGGAAGTAGTTTAACGGGAACGGAATTCCTAAACGTTAATGTACTGCATTAATCCAGACATCATCATTCCAGATCCGGAAATCAAAATCGGGAACCATGGTTTACAATTATTATAAACTTGCCTCGATAATCCGGAAACAATCTGTCCGAAAATAAGAACATTCACATAATTATATATAAAATACAGTCAGTACGTTAACAGATTCACCAAAACAAATTTAGAGGTGTCTTTATCAATGCCTGATTAGTCAAATTCTTGTGACACCTTAAAGTTATAAATAGTTAAAGTGAACTTGTGTGTGGAAAAATTATGAAGCAACTTGGCCTTATTGTAACAAGAGATTGTATGTGTTTGCTACTCGCCGAGGGGTGTGTGTGTATGTGTGTGTTAATAATTAAATAATCACATTGGAATCAAATTGTCCACACTTTGGCATAACATATGGTTAATACATTGAGTGTCATTAAGTCTGTTTGATGTTTACAAATTGCATGTAACAATCACCGTGGTTGATGGCTCCACAGATGAAGTTGACTGCATTACCTCTTACTGTATAGAGCTTCATTTCAGAATAAAATTCGCCATCAATCATCGGCTGATTAACAGCTATAACAGTTGTAAAACATAACTTATAAAGTATCTGCAGTAATTAGTTTATCTTAACTCATTTAACTACGAGATATCAGGTTTGTATTCGTTTTACTTTGTTACACTATTATGGCGACACCATCAAGCAAACGTAAACCAATATAGACACTGACTATATAAATAGAAGATTGGCCAGCGCAAATAAGATCACCCAAAAGCTGCAATTCAAGATATCCGCTGTCATGTATACAAGTGTACATAATGAGGTGAAATAAACACATGTCAATAGATGTACAGGTATTCATTAATTTATTATTCATTATTGAATATACAGTATATTTACAGCTATCACGTATATGTAGAATTACAGTACATGCACATGTATACGTTATACCTGACATCGTAAAATAAAAATGTGCATGATCCAAGAATTCGGAAAATTTATTAATATAGACATATTGATGGTGAACGATGGTGTACGGATTTACGAGGTCACACACACACACACACACACACACACACACACACACACACACACACACATATATATATATATATATATATATATATATATATCTATATATCTATATCTATATATATCTATATATATATATATATATATCTATATATATATATCTATATCTATATATATATATATCTATATCTATATATATATATATATATATATATATATATATATATATATATATATATTATTTCTGCGGGTAAAATCATCAACAAAAGAACAAAGTAATCAATGCAAAGCACAATCGAATCCAGTCTAATTCAATTACAATTACAATAGTACAATGAATGTCTAAGGCAAAGTTTTAAGGTAGACATAAATGCAATTAGGAGAGTGGGATAAAAAAGAACGAGTTACAAAGAGAGAAAGTTTATTATTACCCTCTTATTGTCTCTAAGGGAGTGCCCCTATGACAATATGTAGTTTGCCTTGAAGAAATAACAAATTAATTGAACCTAATCAAAGAATCATAGCCATCCAATCAAAGGTAAAGATAATCACTAACTTTGGTTAAAACCATCTGTTACTAATTTTAGCATAGTCACACACATACAAAAGCAGTGTATCGCA
>JAECUM010056468.1:0-25267 GCA_016617855.1 Megalonaias nervosa | reverse complement strand
CCATAGGCAATGGTCTTTGGTTGGACGAACAACCCCCATTAGCTAGAGGAACCAGCCTGGGTACATCACACATACACATAAAAGCTTTTTCTTATATTTCGGCAAGGGGGGGGGGGCAAAGAAAAATAAAATTTAAAAAAGTTAAACATAAAAATGTTTGCAAATGGATAAGAAGACGTTGTAATACAGTTTTAAAAGGCATATATTTGGGATTTTGATCACCTTAAAAATATAATTTTATTTCTTTTTTTTAAATTTTTTATTATGACAATAGGGCCTTTAGATACACTGTCGCCTTAATGCTGGATTAGACACAATATGTGTGTGAAGATTATGTCGGCATAAGGATGTGGATGCACATATGTAATAGTTTTAAAATGCATATATTTAAGATTCTTATAATCCTAAAAAATAATTTTAGTTTCCTGTTGTGTTTGGTCTGGCAGTAGTGACATTAGAAACACTGTCGCCTTAATGCTGGACTAGACAGAATATCTGTGTGAAGAGTCTGTCACTATAAGGATGTTTTGACTATCACAGTTGTGTGTAGGCATTAAGGCGACGCAGTATTAAGGCTACAAAATGTGTGTTTATGTTTAAAAATTAATTTTGCAGTTTTAAACATGAATATTGAAGCTTGACAATAGGAATTATAATTTATTTCGATGAATTCATATACAAATATGTGCTACTGTTTCATAACACAACATGATGTCATTCTGTCACCCTAATGCTGACCTGTGATATATGTCGCCCTAATGCTGGTTACGTGCTCATGTGTGTGTGTGTGTGTGTGTGTGTGTGTGTGTGTGTGTGTGTGTGTGGCTAGATTTGTCGAAGAGACTCAAAATATCTTGTGTGATTTTTGTAGAAAAAAGTATCCCCAGCATCTTGATATATTAATCGAGTTAGGTTTAAGAAAACTTTAACTCGCTGACGTTGATTAAACCACCCACAAAGACGCTGAAACGATTAAGGAAGACAGCGATGGCATTGGAATAACTAGTGAGGCAATGACGAGAGTATAGATTACTAAGAAACAAATTAATTAGAAAAAGTTTTCTGCATAATATATTAAAATACCAATGGCACACACACGTATGCATAGCAATGAATTTATTTGTGATAATAAAGAATATGATGAGATTATACATAACCATGTGAAATGGTGCCATTTTTTAAATTTTTTTTTGAAAAGTTATTTAAATGTAAAGACATGGAACCATTACAGTCAGTACTCGGGGACGGCGCGGTAAGTATGAGAATTACAGGTTCAACGAATAGTGCTACAAAACGTTTGAAATTCTTGGATGTGAATGGACATTGGTCTGTCAGTTTCTAATTGGTGTGATGCATTATTTCAACGGTAAATGCGCATTGATTTCACCAAATAAACGATAGATGAACATTTATATGAACAGGAAAAGCGATTTGATACCAAACTTCTAAGATTTCCGCGTGGTAAAATATCTTGCTTGCGATATGCTTCCTTCCTTTGCATTGTCACTATTCATAGTTAATAACTGGCATTATCACGTAGTCGGTACACTTTGCCAATAGTGTGTGCAGTTTCATATTTTTTGATATTATAACATGTGAAAATATCACTTTATGTGATTCTGATTGGTCCAAATAAGCCCATGAAGTTATTGTGCAGTATTCTCTTTACTGATTAGCTGCGATAGTGGGAAAACATTTTAACCCTGCTTTTTGGAATGTTTTGTTGTCAACGAACATTTTGGCCGCCATTTTTTTAATCGATTTACAAAACGAACGGGGGGGGGGGGATGCTCTTGTCTGTCTGAATATGGTCAATTTAGCATCGCAGGGGCTTGTTATGTCATGTATAACATATATTAACATGAAAAATGGCTAAAACCCCAAGACAAGAACAACAACAACAACAACAACAACAACAACAACAACAAGTAAAACTAAGGGTATTGCTCAGTTCATAGCGAATGAGTAAGTTAGGCTTGGAGGGGGGCGGTAAACCTGAAGCAAAAAGGATATGGAAAAATATTCTTAGAAAAAGGATATGGTATTGTTCACCACATCAGTTAGATCAGCCTCTTTTGCTAAAAGATTAAAAGACAAATGGCTTAATTTGGGAATTTTTTGGTTTTGATTGGTTTCTACATATCGTTATATTTGTGTAAAATTCATGTGTCTGTTCCAACTGATTTGTCCTTATGTAAGCTAATGTTAATGTTTAAACATGAATGTTATGTGTATATTAGTGTAAATGCACATCACTTAATTGTTACTTTGTTCAAAAGCGTGACTGCTTTTTCTTACACATTTTATTAGTAAGACACGTTGCATGTAAATGTTAAAAAGTAGTGGAAGCTATCAACGTATATTTGTTTTCTAAATGAACTACCCTCGTTAAGTAAAGACATTATTATTATTATTATTATTATTATTATTATTATTATTATTATTATTTCTCTAAATCCGAATTTGGCAGAAGGAATCCTATCATACAATTGACGCCAATCTGCCAATCTGCCACTGTTGCCATAAATACAAGAATGAATTATCCCAGTCTGCTATCAGATATGGCCACCATTAGTAAATTAGTAAACCTTTTAAGTGAATCTCCATAAAATCATGTATATAAGAGTTTTAGAAATTTTGCAAAGAGCATCCTGGTATAACGGGCTTGAATCTCAAATCTGCCACAAAATTTTGCTACAGGTACTAAAAATATCCGATCTTTCAATGGTTACCCACATAACTGGGCCAAATTTAACACAGAGCATTCTTTAACGAAAGGGTTTAAATTTTATACAAATAATGCATATTAACCTTGATAGTGTTGCCGCTACTAAAAATAAAATACAAACATTTTTTCAATTTCTTGTGCAAATCCTCTAAACAAAATTGTACTAAATTTACAGTAAGTCCCCTACTTTAAAGGTATTTCAAATTTATGCAATCTGTGCTAATCCACCATCAAATATGGTTACGTTGCTAAAATTAGAACATTTTTTAAAAATAAACTTCAATTTTTGGAGAAATAAAACCCTTAAAAGAACCTTTCCAAAATAACTTGATTAGGTTTTAGATAAAGCTCCATGGCATAAAGGTTTTTAATTTTCGGACAAATGATGCTGATATGGCATAAATACGGATGAAAAAGCAAAAATCCGGGAAACCTTGAAATAATGTTTTTGTGTCATATGCAATAGACATCACTAGATGAAATTCTGCGGAAAACATCATACTGACACCCATTATTGGCGAACTGTTCTTTCATTTGACTATTTAATGCAAAACAGCTGTCAGCAGATAAGTGATATCAGGCCCACTTTGGCATCATGCCTTTCTTTAATTTTCAGCATATTTTTTAAAAACGTTACACGGAATTTAGATTAATTCATTTTTTAAATAAATTAAAATAGAAGAAAATTTCATGTTCAGATATTATATTATAGCATGGTCTTAGTATATTTTTAAAAGTTTTCAAACACTGAAATAACAATATGAATAAATAAAGTTTTCTTTATTTCATTTATACGTAGCTCAGAAAATAACATTAAACACCACTTTTTTCTGTAAATAAGCAGTATCGTCTAACACAATAAAAGACTTAACATGTAAAGAATTACCAGAAACGCCGCATCTACAACCGGAATAATCAAAGTCACAGAATTAATGCAAGACTGTATTGTCAGAATTACTTTGAAATGTTGATCTCCCAGGTAGATTCCTTATTTCGTTAGTGATCGCAGTCAGTCTGAATGGGATTGTAATGACATTCTATATGGAAAAATTAAAATTAAAATTGTGACAGCATGTTTTATGAAAACATCTAGTGATATCACTTTCAGGACATGTCTTTAAGTTAAAAGTGTGACGTGACCTTTGTTATCATCATGTTTTACGTCATAAGTGTGGTGTGATCTTTTGATATCATATCGATCATTACGTCACGAGTGCTACATGATATTTTATTTCAACTAATTCATTGTATCACAATGTTTAATATGACTTCTACGTCATCATCTAGTACATAAGTCATAATTGTGAAATGACATTTAGGTCATCATCTTGTTCGTGACGTCACACGTCTAATATAGCTTTTATATCGTCATCTAGAACATCACGCCATAAGTGTGAGATTTTCTCTATGGTTGGAACAGTTCATGATTACAATTCACTGATGGACACAATGGAAACAACCAGTTTGAAGAACTTGTAGGACCTACTTCTAACGGTTGTTCTGAAAACAATGTAAAAATTATGCATTCATATCATGAGCCATCTTAAGGACTACATATTTAACAGTTAATTGCAAAATGAAATGATATAAGCGACTTTGTTCGAAAATACCACTTATTCATACTCAGTGATCTCAGCTGTATATGCAGTTTAATAATAAACGATTTCCTGCTGAGAAAACATCATTAGGGCAACCATTAATGGAATTATATAAAGCTTTTTTGGGCTACTATTGATGGTACTCTTGATAGCAGGAGACGGCGGGATTCGGAAGGGCTTCATTGGTGTCGTAGCATGGAGCTTTTGGCTCAGTAGCAAAGCTTTTAGGGCTACTATTGATCGTACCATTGATAGGAAGGAACGGCGGAGTTCGGGAGGGCTTCATTTGCGCGTAGCACAGAGCTTTTTACCTAGTTGCTTGACATCTTTTAGGACTGCTATTATTTGTAGGCATTGAAAGCATTTTAGACCTACCATTATTTGTAGCTTCAGTGCGACTTGTAGGGCTATCGGGATTTTGCGCGGTTGTAAAACAAAAACTTTTAGAACTACAGTTGATACGAAGCTTCTTTTGAACCGCGATTTGGCTCATTTGCTATGGGGCTTTGGTTTAGTTGTGAACAAATTTTCGGGCTACAGACTAGGCCCTAGTCGCATGGGCACAAAACGTGTATTATAGAAATGATGCCGCGGAGCGAAAACATGTAATTCCGCCTGAACATATCGATTTGTTTGCTTGAGCATATCGAGCAGAATTTCTACTATTGCCGACTTGAACGAGCTGCTCCAAAGAGGGCACACCATCCGAAGTGAAAACGATGCGATGGATGCACTACTGACCAGCGGTGCCCAGCAGCAAGTCCCCCACCCTAACGGCTAGTCCCGGTTCCCATGTTCAGGGTGGAGCTTTCAGTTCCAGTTCCCAAGCGCTATATTGAGCCTCCAGATATATACTTATAGGCGCAACGTCGAGCCTAAGGCCGTGCCTGCCTTTGTAAAGCAGCAAGAAGGTGTGGCTCGACGAAGTTTTGAAAGAGTACAGCGCCATCGTACATGAAAATCATGAGCTTGAAGAGGACGCTTAGGTATTTGTGAAGCATTGGTGCCTAGTGCGCAAGATGTCATCGGCAGGAACTGTGCAGACTTGGTTGACTGATGTTTGGCCGAGTTCCGACGACTCGGCTGGAGAAAGCTACACCGGACCAGAAGAACCTACTCAAGGAAGATGCAGAGCTAACAGGAATCGTCCAAGTATCAGCTTTTACGACTCTAGGTCTTCAAATATATAACAGAAGGAAGTGAACCGAAACATTTAAGTAAAATCAATAAGCAATTTATTTCTCTACAATGAAAATTCAAGAGACACTTAGAGTAATGTGAGTTAAATCCTAAATGTCCAAAATATAGAATGTTCCGAATATATTCCAACAGCTTGACGAACAGATGTAGGGTATCACACTCACCCCACCACCACCACCACAACCACTATCACCACCACCCGACCTTTCTAAAAGAGTGCAATAAAAAGAATAAAAAAATGGGCAAAATTTTGATCAGGATTTTTCGTTACAGTGAACAATTCCACTGATACCATTATACCATTATTAATATCTAGTCCAGCTTTCTCAAGGTCATTATAGCTTTTTTTTATATTTGGGTCGATTTTTCTGGAACAGAAAGGAATTGTCTAAAATGAACTGGACATCAACCAATCTAATATGTTCATGATTCGTACAATTGTAAGGCTGACAATTCTAATACCCTATATGTTAACTCTGTTGTGTTTCGCGCTACCTCAGTAATAGGAATGTAAACAGACCATTCTTTTTAATAAAGATGGCTATATTTTTTTTTAGGGAGCTTTGAAAAGGATTGTCTTTGCGCAGCTGAAGCCATTGTGTATGCAACTGAACATTCAGCACTATCGGGGGAAGGTTTACTGCAGAACATAGATTTTGGTCATTGTGCAGGAGTTACGCTAATATACTTTCTTTCCACAGATGACCATTCTTCGCAACGCAAAGAAATGGTATGTATGTTTCGAGCAAAATGCAGGGACTATGTTATAGTACATATTCATATACAGCATAGATGTATTAACTAATAATTCATTGCATTAAGAATCTGACTTACAAAAGCTATAACATTATTGAAACTTCTACAGCAGGATATTTTATTGAATTGATAAAGGACAGCCGTCAACGAGATAAATGAAGCGAAACAAAATAATAAAAGTAAGTCAATAGTTTGGGGATTTTTTTTATAGCTCACCGGGCCAAAGTTTAATAATGTCCTACATTTGTTGTCCGTCCGTTAACATTTACTTGTGACCTTTCTATGGGCTTTATTTCTGATCATAGTTTTATCATACTTGGTATCGAAACAAGCTTGGTATCGTCAAGACCTCGCATGGGTTCAGTTTTTAGTGATATTCACGTATATTAATGATGTTATCTCGCGTCTGATTAAGAACACTCTAGCCGCCATATTTCTCATCAGATTTTGATAAGACTTGGTATGTAAATTTATATCATCAAGATTTTGAATGAATTCGATTGTGAGCGACATCAACTGATATACCCTCCTGTATGTCATTAGAAACGGCTAAGCTTGGAAAATATTGCCATATATAATCTTCCCAAATGGATTGACATATCGATACGTCGTTTATCTAAAAGTCTTCTGATGGTGTTTTGATGATTCTAAATATAAATTTAAAAAATATTTCCGATCTAAGATCTAATGTGGCCGCCAAAGCATCCATTTTATAATCTTAAGCCGATGTTTGCATGGACATAGGATTTTCACTAAAAGACCGTCTAGTTGGTTTTACACGAAAATGGTGTCCATCAGTAACACCCACAGACGTTTAATATAGGTTTCATGGTGGCCTCTTGAAACTTTTATTATCACTACTGATACTGAATGGAACTTGTATCGACATCGAGTTTTCACTGAAAGATTTCAAATCGTCCGAAATATAAATGGGGCTTCTGATACATTCAGTATGACCGCCATGGTAGCCATCTTGAAAATATTATCATTCCTCTTAAAAGGATGGTTGTTGCTGAAGGTGTTTTTCGCTACAAAACTTCTTATGATATGCATACCAGATCTTGTTCTTATTACATCTTCTAAACGGGTAGCCATAGCTATGAAGAATTTTTACGAGGAGGCTGAAATATGATTGGTTGATTCTAAATGAAAATAATGCTAATCTGAAATATTGTATATAGATTATCTTGCAACTCATTTTATGGCTACTTCTCCTAAACGGATGGTCTTAGCAGCGTGGAGGTTTCATTAAAATACAAAAACAAAACATTTTTTTTTCACGTGTAGTTAGTTTTCAGTGTATACTGCATCACTCTGACATTCAATATAGTCATTATTGCGACCATGTTTAAAATCTTGCTGAAAGACTTCTCTAGAATGAATAGTCGTAGTGACATTGGTTTTCACAATAAAGCTTCTTAAGATGTTTGTAATTTAACTGTCGGAGGATCAACTGTATACAATATAGAATATTCCTTTCAAGCTATATATTTTGTTTGTTAATATTCAAAGATTTCCCCACAACAAAGCAATAACAGTTTTGAAAATGCTAATTTATATTTGCAACCATGATTTTATAAATGCATGGGTAAAACTGTAAACTTACATTTAAACAAAATCTACAGTTGTTTCAAGACAAGTTAGTGGTCCACCAATTTTTTATGAATGGAACCAATTGTCATGAATGGAAATCGAAAATGAGGAGAAAATATGTCTTTCTGGCTCCTTAAGCGGCGGTGTCACTCTAGCAATGTAGTGTTACATTGCAAATATGTGCGAAGAAGTACTGGGATCGAACTGGAAAAAGAAAGTCAAGAATCCCTATTCTGGGAGACATTATCTTTACCATAATAAGGCACAACCCTACAACACTCAGCCTCAATTATGTATCTTTGGAACATGCACGGCTCTCATGATTAAAAAACCAAGAACCTCATATTCTATTCCGATGATCTTTTGCTTGGTCACAAACTGCTTCAGCACTCAACTTATATCCTAATCTAGTTTTATTGACGTCTGAAAATTTGCCGGCGTGAGAAAACCAATACTGAAGGTTTGTTTTACAAGATACAGTGACTGATAGTCTTTACTGAATATTCATTTCACAAGTTACAGCTGTTGTTTTACAATAATGCTGGCGTAAAACCTCTACTGAAGATTTGTTTTATAAGATACAGCTGTTGTTTTACAATGATACTGGAATAAAGCTTCTACTGAAAATTGGTTTTACAAGATCCAGCTGTAACTGAAGCACTGTGTTAAAGGCACCACTGTGACAGTAGAATCACATAATACAAAAATTCTAACAATTATCATCTTTGTTAAAAGTATCTGAATTTAAATTACAATTCCAAAAATGTACTTTCTAAAAATTCCTAAAAAAATTACATCGTAACAGTCGCAGCAACTGATTACTAAAGGTATCTGCAAAGAAATATACGAGAATGACCTCATAATTAATGTTGAGACTTTCTTCTTTATACCCAGTGAGTGTTGAAACCGTCTTTGATATAACCGAGCAATAACATGATTTTCATGATTACACCTGTGGTGACTCTGTTGGATGTAGGATCAGAAATATTTTCATTTAGGAACAACTAGACTAATAAGAAGTCTTTTGGTAAAAACCCTATGTCGATATAAACATGCATTCAGGAGTAGAAGCGATGAAAAAGTTTTAAGACTGCTATCCTAACTGCCATATTGGATGAAAGATCGACACTATTTTCATTTAAAGTCAACTGATGTCATAAGAAATCACGCGGCGAAACCCAATATCGATATGATCATCTATTCAGGAGAAGTAGCGATAACAAGATTTTCAAGATGACATGCTGGCCCATTTGGACGTCAGATCAGCATAATATTTATTTAGTGCCCGCCAGAAACATAAGAAATCTTTTGGTGAAAACGCCATGTCAGTATGACAATCCGTCAAAGAGGAGAATAGATAATAACATTTTTAAGATGGTCACCATCTTTTGGATCCAGCAAGGCACTATAAAAGTCTGGTGACCAAAACCTCCCGTCGATATGGTTTTCCTTTCAGGAGAAGTAACTATAACATATTTTCAAGATGACCGCTATTGTGGCCATATTGAATGTCAGAGAGGCAACATTTTCATTTAGGATTAAATATACCTTGGGATGAATGTGTAAGAATAGTGTTTATTACAATCCTCCACGTGGGTTTAGAGAAGTAGCGTTAACAAATTTGTGCTATGACCAGTTAGAACTAATAATGCAAATTAAAATTAAGGAATGTGCAAATCACTCAGTAAGTATTCAACATATTTTGCGCAATTATCATGTTAGTGGTAATATACTTTAAAAAAAAACAACATAACTTTTAATATATATTTTTTGACTCATTCTGAAAGATGATCGACCACTGAAGGGTTCGCAGTATTATTTATATGAAAAAATGGGGAAACAGCAAAGAAATATGTGAACATAAACTAGAGTATATACGGATAAAAAGGCTATTACTGATTGATAATGAAAAATAAATTTCAGTAAAAAGAACATTTTGAGCATATCACATTTGTAACTGAAAACAAAATCCAGACAAATATTCTGTTGATGGAATTTCAGTTTTTGTACAGACTTGACTTTGAAACACTCATTCCTGAAACGAGCATCTGCTTTTTTAGGTGCGGAATTAAAATTACTTGTTTCAAACACATATACATCAACAGCAAAACGCCGCGGCTCATATGGTTTTCCCCCTACAGAAGCTTGCATGTAGGACGGGTCTATACTGTGAAATATATGTCTGATCTTGAGCATTCAGAAATGTAAAGTTATTGAGTTTTTAAACATCATAGTGTTTCCATAGGTTATTATGGGACTTTAATTAGCGCCCCATATCTTGGATGCCTACCGTTTTATAAGCCATAGAGCGGCCATGGGCGGACAAGTCCACCTGGTAAGGACATTCCAGTTGTTCACGTTATGCGTATTTTCGTATGTTCTCACTATGACGTATTCTCCGTCGATGCTCTGTGCTCACGCGATTTGACATCAATATCGACTTCTGCACACAGTCGCTCTAAATCAAGTGGCACAATTGTCGGTTACTGGTTGCCACATGGGTGCAGAAAAAGCATATTTTAGTCTGTTTCAAGTTAACTCATGCGGGGTGGGGTGGGGTGGGGGGACGGCATGATCGAGACCATTTTAGCAATAATACGACTTCGAATGATCAGCAACAAATATTCCATGAACCAAAAGTACGGTTTCCACAAGATGTGGTCGGATAGAATTAATCTGTAAGAATATAACTCACAGACTTATACTGTAGCTATTAGCATTTACACATTTGCTCTCTATGTACATGCTGATACCCTACCACCGAAAAGAAAATATGCAGTTCTTTTAAATATTCAATCTTGAATTATACCCTGGAAAGTAATGTATAATTATTATGCTGTTTATCATGACTATTAGTTATTTCCCGAGGAGTCAACAGTGGTGTTTTTCAAATCTCCGTCCATCCAACCATCTGTCCGCTGGCCTGTCAAAGAATATGCTATTGTTTCCATCCGAAATGCATTTTTTCCTACATCATTCTGCAGAATCGAAAAAATGATAATATATATTCCGATGTTCTTATATAGCAGAGAGATCATGAATATGCCACAAGTGAATAACTCTTCATCCGTCTCCGTACGTCCATTGTAATCTCCCTCCCTGAAGTCCAATGAACACTTCTGTCATCTTGATTGCAAAATTTCGTTAGTAGCACTAATGCGTGAATGTAAATGTTTAGTTCATTTTTGAAAAGACTACGCTACACACGAATATTTTGTTACAAATTGTTAATTCTATACCAATTTGGTTGCAGACGTAGGGGTGGGGGCTGAAGGGTAAACGTTTATCTCTGTACGCAGCATGAGGAAACGTGTCAGAATGAAATGAGGCTACTTAAGGAAACTTCATTGTCTATATAAACTGTATGAAACATGTTAAAAACACTCACACCCGGTTGGTAACCGCCGGTGTGATTAATTTGGGACAGACAAAGATTTACATATTAAAGGTGATTTGAGAACAAGATACTCGTCCTTGTTCTATTCCTACGTGCGTTGCTCACGTAAGTTTACTGAAAATATAATAATTTAAACCTTAGGTGCCTATGGAAATATTTCTAATCAGCATGAATCATTTATAATATGAGAAACAGGTCACAGGGTGGCATGAACATTGATAAGATTCATTATGGAAAATCGTTGACTGAAACTCAGTTATCTCATAAATATGCAGCCAACGGTTACATGAATAAAATTGAAAGAACCTGTCATTCATTAATGTTTTCGTAATTCTTACACATCTTTTATTTTCATAAGATAAATATCATCGGACTTTGTTCATGTACTAACCAAGCAGACCTCGTCTAGATTAAATATTAGAAAATATCTCCTTTTCGATACAACTTTTTCTCGCATAATTTGATCGCAAATGAATAATGCAAGAAGACGCTTTAGTTTTGAATAGAAAGCGTGATGAGAAATCTTTAAATAGACTTCATAAGAAGAAGATATCACGTAACTTAGTCATAATGTCCTCGTGACATTAGGCTCTATACCTCGGTAAAATTTTCTTCGAACTCCCAGAGTACTTACTTCAGTCCACCTAGGTGAATGCGCATTCTAAAACATTTATTAAGATTTCTGAACATGTAAGCGCCGTGTGGAATTATTAGATTTGAACCTCCGTTGTCAAAAAGGAAAGTCAAGCTTGTATTTAAAAGCTGTATCATACATATAAATAGTACATATCATCGACGTGTTGATTTTGTAGACATTAAGTTTAGTTCTGGGCAAGGCTTCTGGGGAGAACGATAATCACTTTTTAGACCCTAACTTCCCTTTGATCATAAACTTAAGACTTAAAACCTCCAAAACAAAATCATCGCTTGTTATCAATATGTTAATGTTAAAATCATGTCAGATTCTGTTCGAAGAATTCGTCTCAAAAGGACCGATTTTTCTATCACACTTTTTAGTTATGTTTTATACCGACACAACATTGTGAAAATATCGTGGATGGCCTATGTAGACATCATCATTTAATTTGTTTCATAGAATCCCTTGTTTACACATCGACTTTGTGAGGTTCATCATCTGCATTGTTTACATGTTGACTTTGTTAGGTTCATGTGTGTGGGTGTGTGGATGGGTGATTTGGATTTTTAACGTAGCTTTAACCATTTTTCAGTCATATCGCTACTATGTATGCAGTGTGGCAGTTTATAGTGATGTCTAGCACTGTGGCATCATGCTGCAGTCATATAGCATAATATCCCATCCAGTCGCATTATCCTGACACCAGGCCGACCAGTCCTAACATTAACCTCTTAATGCTGAGCGCCTAACGAGGCAGCTGCTAGTACCATTTTTATAACGCTATAGTATGACTCGGCCTTGGCTCGAATCCGCGACCTCCCGCATCCGAGGCGGACGCTCTAACCACTAGGCCACCGGAGCGGTCGTGAGGTTCATTATCTGACTTGTTTCGTGATCGACTTTGTGAGGTTCATTATCTGACTTGTTTACAGATCGGCTTTGCGAGGGTCATCATATAACTTGTTTATAGATTGTCTTTATGAGGGTCATAGTATAACTTGTTTACATATCGACTTTGTGAGAGTCATCGCATAACATGTGTATATACCAATGTTGAGACAACTGTAGAAACGAGTAGTGCATACTTTCATTTATAAAGTAATTATCTTTAATCTCAGACAAAATACAATAAATCCATATTTTCACTATTAGGTGTCTCTTCAGTGCAGGGCCGTAGAGAGCGATCACGGGCCCTGGGGTAATAAACACCCGGGCCTCTCCTAGTTCTTGTTCCAACAAAATTTTTCTTTTATAAAATGAAAAGTGTTGTTCGGCCCGTGCCCCGGTGATATATCCCCGGTTGCTCCCCCACCCCCACCCCTTGTCGGCCCTGTTTCAGTGTAAAATCTTTCGTGTAAAAATCTTTAAACATTTAAGTCCGGTCTTTTTTTAGTGAGGTCTAGAATCAATGGTTACACGTGTTTCACATAGTTTTCTTACGTGGCATCATATTGTTCGAATATTTCGGATCTGTCTAGATTACCAAACTTTACTACGATATTTTCTCAATATTTTCCGAAATTGTGATATTTTGTTTGTTATTCAACATGAATAGGAGGAAACACAAGGACAACATAAAGCAACGTGTGTATCATATCAGCATCACATGTCCTCCAAATATTTGTATGTAAACATGAGGTTTCCTCATAATCTTGGTAAGGTATACACGTACATTAAGACACAAACACGCTCTAGTGCTCGTACTTACGTATAAACACACATTTATAAGGAAGTATTCGAAATGCGATATATTTGGAAAGGTTTTTGGATGTTACTGGTCAAATGATGTGTACATTGTTTTCACTGTTTGAACTGGATGATGGGAAAAACAAATAACTTTGTCAGATGATCTCGATAATAGTCACCTTTTCCATGTTGCTGTACATCACAGGTAAAGAGAAAACCTCAAGAGGAACTAAACAAATATTGACAGAATAGAGACAAATTTTATTTTCATGACCACTGGCATATTTTCATCCAATTCTCCACTCACCTGTTTGATATTGGGCCCAGTTCCATTGCAAAGGACAGTCAATGTTGTTTTTCCAATTTCTTTCACCCAATTTTGTGATAGTTTAACAACGTATGATCTTTTAATCTCGAATATTCAATTTGCATAAATCAAGTTTAATTGTACACAAAGATAATAAAATAACAGTGCTATTTAAGAGTTAAGTTTCTTTCGAGTGTTAAGCTATTATGCACCTTAGTTTGTCATTCCGAAAAGGAGAATGCAGCTTAATTTCATTTTAACAACAGTTTGAATAGGGAGGAAACATTTTTTATGTTACAATAACCTCTGGTTGAAATGTTATATCTTGCACAGAAATATTCTTGCATCAAAAATAAACTCTTTCACAGTATAAATATTTCTCCATTTGTTCTACATGGGATAGTTGTTAGTATTAAAAAGTTAAATATGATCTTGGCCAAAAGAAAAGCTAATGATAAGAAAAATGAAAGCGTGTTTTTGCGGAAAATATTTTCATGCGCTTTCTTGAATATACCCCATATACATTGTTCCAGTGAAGTGATGGTAGATATAATTGAAGATAATATTACTATCTAAAGTTTTTTTTAGGATACTTTGGAGCTTTCCGTTACCTGGAATATTTTTACACATGTACCCTATCTCCCACCCCACGCCAACTCCCCACCCCATCTATAAAGACAAGCCAGCAAAACTTCGTCACGGTCACATACATGTCATCATAGGAAGCATTAGAAAATATAATGAAAGAACGAAAATCCGCCAATTAAGCCCTTTAAATTTCTTTCATCCAGATTGCGTTTCATTATAAAGTATTGTTTCAGATCGAATGCGTATTGACTCTTAGGAAGAATGTTTTCCTATTAAAAGTGTGGTACAGTGTATCAGTCTGGAGATAAGGCATCATCATATAGTACGACTGCGTATCCGCTAGAAACTTGAACCAGTCTGAGGAATGGCAGACTTCATTGTTCGTCGACGAGGACGCCCCTTGAAAAGAATCAGAAACCTGCAGTCAGAGTTATGTGGACTTGACATCTTCCGCATTTAAATTATATTCACAGTGGTGTTCATTTCACAGAGCTGACGTTCATGTTGCACTCGTAGACAAGCCAGACCTAGCTCGCTTGAAAAGAGGGCAGTAGGTGGGAACTATGGCGAAACGTACTGGCTTATGTACAGATTGTAATTTCCAGCGGTTGGTCCTTCAGTGGGATACATGCCGTGACCTGGAGGTTTTCTAATTTTCTATTTTAATTTACTAGACAAAGTGTCGGCCGCCAATATATTCGGATGATCAGCACCGGTCTTCTGAAATGTCTGCACAAGAAGATACGATTTGCAGCTGCACTGAGAAGGCCGAGAAGATGAAGGGATTTCCAAGTTCAGATTCGACTGTATAAGCTAGAATTGACGGATAAGCGAGGAGGGGGAAGATCGCTGAGGTGATTCTCAATGGATATGCAAAGAAAGTAAATCACAAGCAATAAAGTTTTGAATCTCATACCTGGATCAAAAAAGATATGGGACAACATGTTATAGGGTTTGTTCTTGTTGATAAGGAAAACTGTAACAACATTTACACTTAGAGGTAAAAGGGATTCACATCGTTATACCTATAGATATATGTAACATTCATTTCACTTTAGACGCCTTATAGATCTGTAAGTCAAACCAATAGACATTTTTTATTATTACATTTCGGGATAAGTATAAAGGTGTGTTGAGCTTCTTTTTTTCTTTTCCATCCTGCTTAATATGTAAGACGCATCTGTTGCGCTAGTAAATTATCTTTTATCACACATGACTGCATACATGATAGACAGTGCTCATTTAAAAGTGTATTCCATCTTGGAAGATTTAAGAGATCGAGATTTATACTTTGACATTTATTATTAGACTACATCGATCGCCCTTGAGCTATCACCGTACCATTGAAGACGAACGTTAGAAACATAGACTACTAGCATCACAAAGAGACTATTTTGAATTTTGCCGTTGGAGGACGTAATAATTCCGATTACCAATACATACTGTTACGTGTAGGCTCGCACAAAAAGTAACAAAGGAGAAGAGTGAAGCCAACAAGCTTTGTAAATTTTAACAAAATAATTTTTTTTCCCTAGAAAACAAGATAAAAATATGAAATAGGACTTAAATATAAGTCCTATCACTAAACAGTTCTAATTGAATCCAGGTTCGAATCTCGATGAAGTTACAGTATGAAAGGCGTTGACGTCAGATGAGGTCGTTGTACTGATGGCAACAGTTGCTCGTTGAAACACGATTTATAATGTTCTGTTTAGAATTGCAGAATAAATTTCCACTGAACGTCTTTGTCCCAGAATGTTTATAAAGACAGAGCACTTATGTAGTTACCTAGAGAATAAATTATTAAATTCCCAAAAATAGATGAACTTCAGAACAAAATGGCATCAGCAATAAAACACCTAGAGCTCTAACGGTGTAAAAATACGACTGAATAGATCTACTAGCAAATGGCTGTTTTAAGCCGCGATTTTAGATCACATGGTGGCTCACGTGACGGGCTACGTGATCACTAATTTGAACAGCGCAGTAAAAAAAATGCCAGTTATCACGTAGGCAAGAATAGCCCTATCTAAGAATTATATTCCCACGCTGGAAATGAATTTAAAAATAAAACTGTTTACAACAGAGCTAACACGTGGGCTGAACATAACCTTGGTAACAGCCAATCATTTTCATTCAATATTTACAAACGTCTCAACCAAGGTGAACTAAAAATAGTGATAAAGCAACCGTTACGTTCTAATCAGGTCAAGTGAATTTCCAAAAAGAGATTCAAATCCAATGAAAATTATCATTACAATAAAATGCAATGAAACAAAATTAAAATAAAAAAGAATTTAAAATTAACACACACGCAATTTAATTACATATTCGCAACACTTCCCCCCACCCCATAAAGTAAAAAAGAAAGATTTATGTAATAAAGCTTTCTTTTTACCATATGTAAATTATACATGAAGTAAAACAAAATATATTACATAGAAAACTCTTATGAATTATACAAAGTGTATATGAAATAATATTTCTATACACGGGAAAGTGCATCTGCAATCAAACTGTCTTTTCCTTTGATGTGCCTAATGCCAAGATTATATTCTTGTAAAAACAAACTCCACCTTAATAATCTTTAATTTTTATTTTTCATCGTGTCGATGAAAGTAAAGGGGTTGTCATCACTAAACACAACAACCGGAGAAGGAGCTGAACTAATGTAAACTTCAAAATGCAGTAATGCCAATATTAAAGCCAAACATTCCGTATCGATTGTTGAGAAATTCCTTTGGTGCTTATTTAATTTCTTAGAGAAATAGCACACTGGATGATCAACACCATTTCTATCTTCTTGAATCAATACTGCTCCAACCCCAACATCACTTGCATCAACAGATAATTTAAAAGATTGACTAAAATTTGGAGCTGTAAGAGCCGGCGCACTTTTAAGTATGGCCTTTAACCTATCAAAAGCCTCCTGACATTTATCAGTCCAAAGAAACTTGTTTATCTTTTACAACAAGTTTGCCAGGGGTTCAGCAATATTAGAGAAATTGGAACAAAATTTCCGGTAGTATCCGGCCATACCCAAAAATCGCATCAGTTGCATTTTACTGACAGGCACAGGGAAATCAAAGATAGCCTTGACCTTAGCATCTATAGGTTTAACTTGACCGTGTCCCACAATGTGTCCTAGAAAAGTTACACAAGCACGGCAAAATTCACTTTTAGATAAACTGATTGTCAAATTTGCATCATTGAGTCTGTCGAAGAATTTCCGAATCGTTACTAGATGTTCTTTCCAGGTGTCTTTGTAGATGATGACATCATCGACGTAAGCATCACAATTATCTAGACCAGAGGTAATTATATTCATCAAACGTTGAAAAGTACTTGGGGAACCCTTCATCCCGAACGGCATTACTTTATATTGGTAGAGTCCATCTGGAGTCACAAATGCCTAAATTTGCTTTGCCCTTTCTGTTAGTGGAATTTGCCAAAATCCTTTCAGAAGGTCAAATTTGGCGACGTACTTGGCATTTCCAATTTTATCAATACAGTCACCGATTCTTGGTAATGGAAATGAACCTGTTTTTGTCACACTGTTCGCCTTCCTATAATCAGTACACATATGGAAAGTTTTATCTGGTTTCGGAACAAGTATACATGGTAAACTTCAATCACTTTTACTGGGCTCTATGAAATCGTTCTACAGCAAATAATGAATTTCCTTTTCCAAGTACTCCTGTTTGAGAGGATTCATGTTGTATGGGTGTTGTTTCACAGGTTTTAAATCTACAATTTCAGCGTTTGTCCTCGTAGGAATATCTGGAAACAAGTGCTCATATTCGAATAATAATTGTTTCAGTTCATTCCTTTCTTGTTGTTGCAATGTAAAAGTTTCTGGTCCAGATGTTTCATTATTTCCTATTTCCGAAGGTTTGTTGCTCCAAGATCAACATAGTCTGATAAAATTTCTTCACTTAAATCCTCAGTTTGTGGGACAGGTACAACTAAATTAATTGCATGATTTACTTGGCTATCTCTTACACTATACTAGTATTCCTATAATTTATTTATATCAGAGTACTATTATAATTTAACTCATTCATTTTTTTCTTTGCTTTGTAAAGGCCGTAAAATCTAATTTGAAGAAAATGTTGAAGAATGAGCAAGAGAGAATGAACTCTATTACAAGACTCAAAACTTCTCTCAATTAAAGTTCTGTGAAACTATAACTTCACTTTTCACTTGAATTGCTGAGTACCAAATTCAAGCATAACTAGCTGGAAAATTCCAGACATAAAATTTGACCCTTGACCCGATTTGATAGATTTAGGAAGACCAAACTGAGTAAAAATCTTTATCAAAGCTTTTACTATGGTTTTGGTTTTAATATTCCTCAAAGGAATTGCCTCTGGGAATCTTGTTGACACACACATATTCAACAAATATTGGTTGCCTGACTTGGTCTTAGGTAAGGGGCCAACACAATCTACCATAATTCTGCTAAATGGTTCCTCAAATGCAGGAATAGGTTGCAGATGAGCCTTAGGTATCTTCTGATTGGGTTTTCCTACCATTTGACAAGTATGACAAGACCTATAAAATTTACAAACATCACTTTTGATTTTTGGCCAGTGAAAGTGAGTCAAGATCTTGTTATAAGTTTTATTAATCCCTAAATGAACAACCAGAGGAGTTTCATGGGCCAAACTAAGTATTTCCTGTCTGTAAGATTTTGGAACTACAATCTGATAGTTCACTGACTACTCGTCACCAGCAGGTACCTCGGGAGGTCTCCATTTTCTCATAAGAATTCCATTTTTAATGAAATAACAGACAGGTACTTCAGTGGCTTCAGTTTCACTAATGACCCTCTGAAAGAAAAAGATCTCATGATCTTTTTCCTCTTCGACGACAAGTGGTTGTCGATTGTCACCCTGTTTAGATAAAAAGAGAATGAGTAGTTAAAAGAGGATCACTGTGATCAATACCTTTTGATTGATCCAAACAAGGAGTGAAAGTGACCTCATCAAAAGCCTGACCAATACATGTGTCAGCTAAAGGAATATTTTCCTTACCAAATCATTCTCAAGGGCGTTCTTTACCATAGCTCTAGTAACTGCACAAGCTGGGATTAAATCAGGGTATTCTTTTTCAATAGGATCAACTTTCTGATCCAAACACCAAACAAGGCTTGTCAGCTACAAGTGGATTAACCGCAACCTTGTCTCCAGCTAGGTCGTTCCTTAGTAACAAACGAATGCCCTCAACGGGTAAAGAAGTCAATATTCCGACTGTCACAGATCCTGAAACTAAGTCTGATGACAAATTTACAGAATGGAGAGGTACATTAACAAAGTCGCACTCTACTCCTTGAATGAAAACACTCTCATTAGAACAGGACTTCTCAGAAAAAGGCAAAGTACCTGATAATAAAAGACTTTGAGAAGCTCCTGTATCCCTTAAAATTTTAATAGGATAGGATTGGCCAAGTAACCCAAGAGTGATATAGAACTCTTCGACATGAATGGTTCATAATTCTCTATAATAAAATCAGACTGGGGTTTATCAGACCCAACAAATGTATTGCTTTCAATACATGGCCGTGACCTTGACCTCTTAGAAATAAGAACATTTGGGATAGGTCTATCTTGATTCTGATGCCTATATTTCAATTTGAAGCAATCAGAAATGACGTGTCCTTTTTATTTGCAATAGGTACACGTAGAAATAGACATGGATTTTGAATCAAGTTTATCAGAAGCTTGATTTTTAAAAGTTGTGCCAGGATGAGTTTTAGAAGGAGTCGTATTAGGCTGAAATACCTTTCTACCAGTAGATTGCTGAGTGGAAGACTTGCCTACAACAGTTACTTTATGAGTTAAGGAATACTTGTCAGCAGTAAGAGCAGCATTTTCCAAGGTTTCGATCTCATGCTCGTAAAGATGAATCTTAATGTCATTAGGAACACAGTTCTTGAACTCTTCAAGTAATACAAGTTGTTTGAGACTTTCATAATCATGTTCAAGTTTCTCGGCTAAGCACCATCTTTTAAATAACTGCTATTTTTCTCTTGCAAATTCGACATAAGTTTGTCCAGCTTCTTTTTTATAGTTCCTGAATTTTTGTCGATAAGCCTCAAGGACTAACGCATAACCCTTTAAGATACAGTCCTTAACCAAATCATAGTCAGCACTTTGCTTTACTGACAGAGATGCATAGATTTTTCGAGCTTTGCCAAAAAGTACACACTGTAATAACTGAGTCCAATACTCCATTGGCCATTTCAAATTTTTAGCAACTTTTTCAAACTAAAGAAAATATTGATTTACTTCCTTTCCGTTTAAAGGGGGGACTAGCTTGATATTTTTGTAATGTCAAAACTTGAATTTGAATGTGAAATGAGATCGTGCTTTTCACCTGCCAGCTCCATTTCGTTCATTCTAATTTGAAATTCCTTTTCATCCTTCTCACTTTGCAATTGCATCTGCATTTGCTTATCTCTCTTTCTCTCTCTCTCTCTCTCTCTCTCTCTCTCTCTCTCTCTCTCTCTCTCTCTCTCTCTCTCTCTCTCTCCTCTTTTTCAAATTGTAACTGCATTTGTTTTTCTTTCTCCCTCTCCTGTCTCTCTCTCCATCTCTTCAAATTACAATTTCATTTGCTTATCATTCTTTCTTTCCTGTCTCTCTCTCTCTCTTCTTTCTCAGATTGCAATTGCTTCTCTTCTAATTGCAACTGTAATTATTTCTCTCTTTCCTCTTTCTGAAGCTCGAGCTTCCTTAACTCCAATTCTATTTTGTATTTCATTTTTAATTCCTTTACTTTTATGTCAGAGTCTGATACAGACTTACTGACCGATGCCAAAACACTTTTATCGAAAACATTCTTCTCTACCAAATGCTGAATTGAAATGTTTTTAATTCCTTGCTTCGTTAAGGAAGACTTTGCCTCAGAAAGATCGTTATTTTCTGGCAAGTTCAAGCAACTCATCTTTTTTTCAAACTATCCAACTGCTCCTGAGTATTACTAGAAAGAAAAGTCCCCACTTTTGATGACATTGTGAAAAAAGCCTGTTGTTTTCACTAAAGCTTTCAAACAAAATATGAAATAGCACTTGGGATTTAAAAACTAGGGGAATTTAAATTTCAAAGAACAATTTTCTGAAATATTTTAGCCAAAATTGATATATCCCAAGACGAGAACCCCAATTTTCCTTTGTTACGTGTAGGCTCGTACAAATGTAACAAAAGAAAAGAGTGAAGTTAACAAGCTTTGTAAATTTTAACAAAATAATTTATTTCCCTAGAAAACAATGTAAAAATTGGAAATAGGACTTACGGTTTGTGAATATAATCCAAAATTTAATCCTAAGATTTTGCAGCCGACACATTTTCCTTTTGAAAAATTCTCTAAATTTGCTTAATAGCCTACAATTTCGACTATAACAATGAAATATCCGGGACGTAATTTGTGCTCACATAAATGTACACTAAATAACAGATGTCGTTATTGCTCATCGATTTTTACGTTAATACAAATATTTCCCAGTATCCGCAACAAGTTGATATAAACTAGTTGAAACATAATACATTTAAAGGTTTAATTCCTGTAGTAACAGCCATGTAAAGTTTTGCAAACACTACGGTTTTTCTGTTTTATTTGTTTGTCTTGTCTTTGGTTTGTATATGCCTTTGAAAAAGACTCATTAAGAGTCGAAAGCGCTCAGGCTAGTTAAATACTAGTTTTGCACTGTTCGTTGTCAGTTTATTGCATATATATAATATATATATATATATATATATATATATATATATATATATATATATATATATATATATATATATATATATATATACATACATACATACATATTCAATAATCTAGTGTAATTATTCAAGCATGAATAGTTAATGGGTGGGGGGAGATTTTAAAAAGTCACTGAATCGTGAAAGATGATTCATAGTGACTTCCATATATAATGAGAACGTAATACTCATTAAAATCCATCCCCTCACAGATGCTCAGTTCTAGATTTAATACGAAACTATACCATTAATTACGTGAAATGCAGATCATAGTAACCTTCTTTTGCTATAACGTTGTGACAACGATGATGCATACACTAATCTAGTTTCATGATTCTAGCATGATCAGAGCTTGATTATTACATTACAGACACAGAATTCAACCCTAGTCAATGAAGGAGGAAATACTGGTCACATTGACCTACATTTCTGATGACGGTGATGTAATCATCATAATGTATCACCTGACAAAAATTCCTGGATCTAGGAATAACAGTATGCATACAGAGTGAATGAAAGCAGGGTTTAATGCAAAAGTTCTGATCAAAAACATACAACTATTGAAAGTAAAAATATTAACCCTTTTATGAACCCAAAATTACCTCGGTTTCTACATTGTGCTATACATATAAGTCAACCAGTGAATTCATATTCCGTGAGGGAGAGAGAGGGGTAGGGAGGGAGGGAGGGAGTGTGTGTGTGTGTGTGTGTGTGTGCAAAACTTGTATGCAGATAATAGCATTAACCCATAAAAGTTAAAGTTGCATGAAAAGCAATTGTTTATTAAACACAATAAAGACACAAAACGTGTTCTTTCTGTCAAATATGACTAGGTATATTGCAATTTCCAACCAAGCTAAATAGAAGAGAGAGCAAGATTATTTTATCTGATAAAAGACTCCAATATTTATTACTTTTAAGGCCTATTATAGGTAAAGAATACTTATACTGCATTTTGAAAGGAGCTATACTTTTCTCTTTCGTACATTCTGCTATGTTTAAAGCATCGTTTTAGTAAGAATACTGGCTTTATTTAAAGCAGAAACAATTACATATTCAGGATAATTCCTACTTTAGGGGTACACAACAGGTTGGGAAAAATGCAAAAACTTGATAATAAGGAATGTTTAGAGAGAATGTTACTAACTTCCCTTTGCATGTCAAATTTTGATACGGCATAGTTGTTCACGATTGTTCAGTTATAACCGGGAAACGTTAAGCAAAAAAAGTAGATCCAGCTTGTCTTCTTTTGTTAACTGTTCTACATGTTCAAGGTTTGTTGGCATTATAGACGTGAATATATTTGTAATTCATGATATACTAATATGCCTCAGCTGCCGTTTTTACTATCTGCGTATCGTCTATCTGTGGTTACTCTGTATTTAATTTTGGTTGTGGTTTATCTGGCCTGTGTTCTGGTTGCAGTCCACCTGGTTCTGATTGAAGTTGTCCTGGTTTTCGTCGCGGTTAATATGGCTGCGGTTCTGGTTGCAGTCGATCTGGTTCTGACTGAAGTTGTCCTGGTTTTCGTGGCGGTTAATATGGCTGCGGTTCTGGTTGCAGTCGATCTAGTTCTGATTGAAGTTGTCCTGGTTTTCATTGCGGTTAATATGGCTACGGTTCTGGTTGCAGTCGATCTGGTTCTGACTGAAATTGTCCTGGTTTTCGTCGCGGTTAATATGGCTGATGATGATGTTCGTCCTTCGGTCTCGAAGACGACCATGACTTCAGATCTGGGCTGGTCTGTGAGTGCGCAGATGGCTGGTGAGGCCCATCTGTGCTCTGAAGAGTCTACGGCAATGAGGACAGGGAATTGCCGGGGGCTGGATGGACTGAAGGTCGGCGCTGGCTCTGCTCTTCCTCTGCTGGCGTTTCTGCTTGGCCTCGTTGATCCGGTGCCCTTCAAATGCAGCTGCGCCTGAGTTGATCTGGTGACGCCAGGCAGCGCGGTCTTCGGCAAGCTGCTCCCAGCTGTCTGGGTCAATGCCACAGGACTTCATGGAGGCTTTGAGCGTGTCCTTGAACCGTTTCTTTTGGCCTCCTCGGGAACGCTTGCCTTCAGCGAGGTCCCCATAGAACAGTCTCTTTGGGAGGCCCTCATCAGGCATACGGCAGACATGACCAGCCCAGCGGAGTTGTGACCTTCTGAGCATGGCATGGACGCTTGTCATCTCTGCTCTCTGGAGGACTTCTGTGTCAGGAAGCTTGTCCTGCCATTTGATGTGGAGCAGTTTTCTGAGGCAGCGCATGTGGAAGGAGTTCAGCTGTTTTGCATGGCGACTGTACACCGTCCATGTCTCACAGGCGCACAAGAGGGAGGGCAGTACTACTGCGCGGTACACCTTGAGCTTGGTTGGCAGGCTGATTCCTCTTCTGTTCCATACAGTATTGTGAAGTCTGCCGAAGGCTGCACTTGCACGAGCAATCCTGAGAGTGACCTCTTCATCGATGGAGATTGTGCGCGACAGGGTGCTGCCAAGGTAGATGAACTTGTCAGCAACAGCGAGCTTCTGTCCATTGACAGTAATGCTGGGTTCGGTGTAGGGCACTGAGGGTGCAGGCAAGTACATGATTTCGGTCTTCTTCGTACTTATTGTGAGTCCGAAGTCGGTGCAGGCTTTGGAGAACCGATCCATACTTTCTTGCATGTCAGACTGAGTACCAGCATTCAAAGCGCAGTCGTCAGCAAAGAGGAAGTCGCGGATGGTGTCTTCCTGGACTTTGGTCTTAGCCTGCAGTCTTCTGCAGTCGATCTGGTTGTGATTGAAGTTGTCCTGGTTTTCGTTGCGGATGATATGGCTGCGGTTCTGGTTGCAGTCGATCTGGTTGTGATTGAAGTTGTCCTGGTTTTCGTTGCGGATAATATGGCTGCGGTTCTGGTTGCAGTCGATCTGGTTGTGATTGAAGTTGTCCTGATTTTCGTCGCGGTTAATATGGCTGCGGTTCTGGTTGCAGTCGATCTGGTTGTGATTGAAGTTGTCCTGGTTTTCGTTGCGGATGATATGGCTGCGGTT
>JAECUM010056467.1:0-19370 GCA_016617855.1 Megalonaias nervosa | reverse complement strand
GATATCGTGGGATGACACAAACGAAAATCCTCTACGTTCGACATTTCATAGATATTAGCCTATCTTGCTATGATGGTCCAGAGAGAGAGAGAGAGAGAGAGAGAGAGAGAGAGAGAGAGAGAGAGAGAGAGAGAGAGAGACTTGGTACTGATCGAATTACGTACAGAAATATCATGGTTACATCATGAATGTCTTGACGAGCGCGGTCATCGGTGTATAAAGAATATGCGAATTTTGTATGAAATATTAGTCAAATATCATAGGCTAACTGTCTTCACTGTTACTTTGGGAAATCTACCAAGAACTGAAACAGAGTATTGAGACAGTGGTAAAGATGCAAAAGAAAGTATATAAACTGGTGTAACTTGACTGTAGATGAGAAAAGGCGTTTCATGGACATAACTGATGTGCTTCTTTGTAAGGTGCATATACCAGAAGAACCTCCGTTATGTAATACAGTCCATTGTATTCATGTTGATCATCGGGAGGCAATTGATAAATTTTGTCTTGTTGTTGTAAAGGTCCTTCCAAGACGCCAGTAATACTGTTATCATTATGCGGTACAAGGAAGGAATGACTATACAAAACATTTGCATAAAGAAGCTAGGGATTATTATATCTTATGGCGTGATAACGGTAAGCCTAGGCATTGTTTTCTATGGGATATGATGAGGAAATCCTTGTCAAGAGATTAGACAAAGCTATGCCCTAGCTTATTATACAAGTCACGTGATAAATGTAGCAATTAGTGTGACATTCTTAATTCAGTTAAAGGTTTAAGATAAAATGGTAGTACGTTGGCAAGAGATTTATTATAATATCGATAAGTTTAAAGCTTTAAATATGCTAGTGAAAGGGATACATTTGCCACTTATGTTTGATTTTAATAGCATGCTTGTGCATTGCTTTATTCCTTTTGACTTATCAGATCATTGTGAAATCTAACGATCTAGATATAATTTTTCTTGGAAAATGTTAAATAAATTGATCTCACAGATAATGGATTTGGCTTAAGGCGACATATCTCCGCTAATTCCCTGTCTGCTTGCCTTTAGGGAGGTCATTAATTTTATTGTTGATAATGGTAGTCCAGTTTATGTATGTTTCTTAGATGCTAGAAAGGATTCATGAACGAATAAACCAATGGACCCTATTCAGAAAGCCACTTGGTAGAAACGTTCCATTGTATGTTGCTAATTTGATCTTTGATTGGTACGATAAACAACC
This sequence comes from Megalonaias nervosa, assembly GCA_016617855.1. Lineage (NCBI taxonomy): Eukaryota > Metazoa > Mollusca > Bivalvia > Unionida > Unionidae > Megalonaias > Megalonaias nervosa. The sequence goes on along the minus strand of JAECUM010056467.1, from coordinate 18,143 downwards.
ATGTTCTGCACAGTGGGGTCCAATAATCATGCTTCAAATAGGTCTTATACTGGCTGCAAAATCGGTCGTTTAATTAGGAATAACTTCAGTTTTGATGACGATACGTCTTGAATTAGCCCATATACTTGTGGATTACGAACATTACTAAAATTATGTGCCGGTTTCGTATTAAAAGTATGTGGCAGTTTTGTATTATCACCTGATAACAAGTGCAACACAAATACAACTGAATGTACATCTCTCAAGCCACAAAATCTGAAAACGAATGTGTCCATACCTGAGGTTAGACGTCGCGACGAAAGGCTGCCTTTTGTCAATGAGCATCGGTACCTCGGGCATATCATTTACTCGGATTTGTCAGATGATAGCGAGATAAAAAGACATTATTGTACGAGTAAATATGTAGTTAATGTCTTTTAAAACATGTTCTACAGATATAAAAATATTGCTTTCAAATCCTATTGTATGAATTTGTATTGTGATCCTCTATGAATAAATTTTTCACGTTTTACTATGACTCGATTAATGATCTCTTACAACAATGAATTTAAATTTTTAATAATTTATTATAAACGCCGCAAGGGGTCGGGAATGTTGAAAGTATAACAATGTTAACAGCCTTTGCCTTTTGCTTACGAAGAGAGCGTAATCCTTTAGAAATATCGCTAGTAGTAATAACAGAATCTTGAAAGAAGAGTTTCACTTTGCATGCTGCAGTAATTCATCAGTATTTGATCATTACATCACATTCTTATTTTAATATTTTCTGGTCATATCTTCTATGAAATTGCTGCTTTTGGGACTTCTGTCTCAAAAAATTATTATTATTATTATTATTATTATTATTATTATTATTATTATTATTAAGAAGAAGAAGAAGAAGAAGAAGGATGTCCTATAAGCTGATAACAAATATTATTTGAAGCAAATTTCTTTTTAGATTACGCATTATTTTAAAACTTGTTTTGCACAATTCCAGTCGAAACACACACACACACACACACACACACACACACACACACACACACACTAAAACACATACACACGGAGACCCTTAACTGTTCCCATTACATCTTGTGTGCTTGGCATACCATTCTCCTATTACTCAGCCTCTCTCAAGATTGAAGCAGAGAAAGACACGGTCAGGCACACTGCTCTTATTCCATCTTACTTGCCGAGTACAACATTCTCTATTACAATAAACCTTTCTTGTCTTGCGAAAGACAGTTCCAAATGGAAATGCTCTATTACTGATGCTGACGATAAGCGGAAAGACCTCTTCTACGCTTGCACTCAGCTTTTGCAAAAAGCCACACTACTCATTATTGCTGATTTTAACTCGTGAGCAGGGACAACACAAACAGGGAGTGGTTCAGAGATAGACACGGAATAGGACAAATAAATGATAATAGAGAAAGTTGTTATGACCTTATTATAGAAGGGACTCGTTTCCAGCATAAGCCAATTCACAGGACGACATGGAGGTCTCCGGATGGCAAAAGAGAACGCTAGATAGCCCGACTGCTGAACAACGGCAAGTGGAGACACTACCCGTGTTACGACTCTATAGTCATAAACTACGTAGCAAAAAAATGCAAAACTAATAAGTTTTATAAAAGTTAACACATAATTTAATTCTCAAAGTTATAACGAACATTTTGGATGATCATACAATATTATGAGTTAAATCCACAATACTCCTAAAATGTAACATCACAAGCCCAAAAGAATAGTGTTCCGATTGAATTCCAATGTTCTGATGGTCATTAGTCTCGAATGTTCTTATGTGCTAACAGTCTTGATGTATGACAATGACGTTGTCCAGAACTCCTTTGAATTAACTCAGAATGCTCCCACAATAATATTTTAGTCAATGAACACTTTGTAATTCCAATAAATAATCCAAACAAATGGTTTCCTCTCAAATTATATCCAAACACAACATTATACACATCTGCAGACTGATATTAAACCAAGAACATAAGAAATAAGAATATCAAAGTCTACTGTCTTATATGTACCCACACGGTTCTACATCGTAATATTTTCCTACTCGACCCATGTCACAATACCTCCTACCTGACATTTTTTCACAATACCTCACGTCGCAACAGAACTTACCTGACTCAATCATCCAATGGGAAATCACCCCAAACTTGTACACAGATTCATTACTACGATTAATTTAAAACTTGTAAACATCTCGATATAGTTCATATGCAATCTACAGGCATGAACCAAAAGTAAAAGACACAGTACAGATACACATAACACGCTGAAAGATGTACGAGTCACAAGCGGAATGCCCATGTAGGTTGTAATCACAGTATGTTGGTAGCCGAGTGTAACGTTGTCCCTCTTGGCAAAGATGTTCTCAGCTACAGGAAAGCATGTAAAGAGGGCTGGATCTTCCTGTTAAACTGGAATACTATTGAAGAAAGAACACAGATCAGGAAACCCCTACTACAGGCAAAATCGCCCAGGCTGAAAAACAGGATTTCCTAAGTGCACTCTTTCAAGACCAGATATGTGAAAAACAGCCAGAAGTAACATGCGGCAATACATTGAGCAGCCCTATGCAAAAACCGAACATGCAACAAAGAGATAAGAAATGAGGACTCTGTAAAAGATCACAAATAAGCTTAAAGGAGACTACAGAACAGGTTAAAACTTAGCTCTGAAGAGTGCAGATTGGGAATCCCTCTCCGATGAAAGTGAGAAAATGGCAAGATGGAAGGTACTGGACAGACAAGACCCACGTATCACAGCCTTGATCCCAGAAGCCGAAGAGGACCTTGGCATCAGTCAGGAGGACACCACCGAATCTGAAGTCAGAGAAGTCATCGATGCTTTAAAAACTGAAGATACTCCTGGTAAGAACAGCATCTAACCAACTCTGCTGAATCAGACGATAAGGAAACCCCAAAGATCCTCAGAGAAATATTCCAAACGATATTGGATAGCGAGGAAACCACCGCTAGGTGGCAATCGGGATCCACAGACAAGTTACCAACAATTGTGACCTTGGTGTCTGTAAAAAAGTGAGAGACATGACCCTGCTATCCCTTACCAGCAAGGTGTTCAGCAGAATAATTCCCAAGAGGAACTCCACTGCAGCTGACGACCTCTTCAGAAAGGGACAAGCTGGTTTCACGAAAGGAAAATCCTGCAGTGACCAGATTTTCACACCCTGAAATATACTAGAGCAGACAACTGAACGGCATAGTACAGTCAACATCAACTTCATAGACCTTGCAAAAGCTGACGACAGCCTTCACAGTGACTCCTTCTCAAAAATAACCCAGTTCTATGTTATCCCCTAAAGGTTGTAAACATCATCAAACTTCTGCAGCAAGATCTTCAATACAAAGGCATCTGCCAAAACCATATCACAGATTCTTTCAACATCAACACCTATGCGGAACAAGGCTACATCCTTGCTAATTTCTTCTTCATCCTTGCAATCGAATGACTCTTGAAAGACAACTGTGGAGGGATAAAAGGAATTAAATGGATCCTCACTTCATCCCTGGAAAACCTAGACTATGCAAATGATATTGGACTTTTTACAAAAGTTGGCATATAGATATGCAGGAAAAGATATTTAAACTCAGTGATAAAGCCATAAAGATAAGATAGAAAGTGAACAGAATGGAAATGAATTTAATGACGGAATACCATAAAATCAATGATACTATCACTGTGAATTGAACCAATTGAGGAGGTAAAGGAATTCACCTAACTTGAAAGCAACATGTCCACAGACGGAGACTCAGAGAGAGAGAGAGAGAGAGAGAGAGAGAGAGAGAGAGAGAGAGAGAGAGAGAGAGAGAGAGAGAGAGAGAGAGACCCAACCATAATTAGCATAGCAAATTAAACTTTAGGCATGCTGAAACACATAAGGAGGTCGAAACAATTCGGACTCAACACCATCTTGAGGATTTACCGAAGCAAAGTCATCAGAGTGTTACTGCTATGAATGCTGTTAGTTAACATTAAGAATAGCACAAAAACCTAAAGTCCTCTAAACAATTTGTCTTAGGAAGATGGTTTGCATCTTTTGGTCAAATAGGATACAAAATGAAGACCTTAATCAAAGGACAGAATCAACATCTCATGTCCAGAATGTGAAGAAAAAAGATGGCTATGGCTGGGATATGTATGCCGAATGTCACTGCATGCACACCCAAGGACAGTCAGCTAGACCGCAGATGGATGACGAATGAGAGGTCGGCCCAAAGAGAGTAGGAGGATGACAATAGAGATAAAGATGAAGGAATGCAGCCTGACATGGAACACCATCGTACGTAGGGCTGCAGACTTTTATGTGCCATCTGAGACAAGACGAGGAATGAACCTGAACCTGAATCTTTAATTTCAAGAAATAACAACAGATCCATCATAACCGTATGTAACAAACCAATTATAATAAAGGGTACTTCCTCTATTAACAGTGTTTTCACAAGACTCTAGCTTGTAAAATATGAATAAGACCCCCTTTTGCCTTTGAACCAAAGAAAATTTACCACCCAAGCAACTGAGTATAAAAATCATTATGTTTTCTTGTTAAATAGGTGTGGAGGAAGAGAAGCGGAAGATTGCTAATAAGGCCCTAGGTGCCGGGTCCAAAATGACTAGCGAATTTTCTGTGAATGGGGATGATTGGTCCCTCACAATTTGGACCCAGAACGGAGAGAGGGAGATCAAGTTCAAACTGGGGCAGGAATTTGACAGTACAACACTTGATGGGAGACCAGTCAAGGTATACCTACTGAGACATAATCATAAACTAAGCTTGGACCAGTCCAGCTCAGTACTCAATCCTTATCAAATTATTCCTAGGTCAAGTCCACTCTATTATTCAGTATAAACATTATTCCTACCGATTCCTGCAAACCCCCACGATTTATTGGTGAGGAAGATGTAGTTTGGTACACACATATAATGTAAAAATATTTTAGTTCTTAGAAATAAACAGAACAATAAATTGCAGTTCAGTAAAGTTGAATATATAAAGTTTAGTTTAAGAGTCCTTGATTCTGACTCCTCCATTATAACACTCTACCTGAAAACATTCTGACCAATCAGAATGTTGCCTTATTCATTCCGTGAGATTTTCCAGTTTGGATTGTCAGACATTACTCGAAATATTGAGTGAAGTTTAATTTAATGGCGGAAGTGCCATGACGACGAGATCTAGATCTAGATTCTTATGTCCATTCTATTGTAGAGTCCATTCTTTTCCCTTCCCAAATGTTATTTCTTGTCTGGTAATGTCGTAAAATATCTTTGTAATGTATATTTATTTTTACATCATGCGAATCATAAATAATTTTACAGTCCCTTAAATATTGTTTTACGTATAAAACACCTTCGCATGATATCTAGAGTTCTTCCCATTCTGACACGGATAAAAACATGGAATTTTAACACTGAATTTTGTTTCTCATCATACATGCATGGAGTAAGGTCTGATAATTACTTCACAGTAATAATTTCAGGCGTTAAACTGACATTTCGGATGTATAGAAATCTTACGACTTTATGACTTTTATAACTTCTCACAAATAGAGGCTAAACTTTAACTTCGACATAATATCAGAAACTATTAACTACAATTTTCATTTGTTACCACAATTGTTTACAAAGATATGTCACTTAATTTCAGACTGCTTCATATGACTTTTATTTACATGCGACTTTGTATTTATTCAAGATTCATTTTCATTTAGTAACAACCTCAAATTATAAACTCTTAATTAACAATAAACAGGTGATATTTTACAACGATGGTGATAAGCTGATGGAAATCCAGAAAGGAGATACGTTTGACAGTATCACCGAGAGAATAGTCAGAGGAGATGAAATGACCATGGTGAGTTTCAATAACTATTATCTTGACCTGTAGTTTAGGATTGATTCACGGCGGCATCGATTCTGGGTAGTAGCCATAATGGGCCAACTTTGTCTGGTCAGAGGGGATGTAACGACCATTGTGAGTTTGAGAATTTATTAGGTTGACCTGTAGGATAGGATTGCTTCGTGGCGGCATCGATTCTGGGTAGCAGCCATAACGGACTAACTTTGTCTGGTCAGAGGGGATGAAACGACCATTGTGAGTTTGAGAATTTATTAGGTTGACCTATAGGTTAGGATTTGCTTTATGGCTCCATCTATTCTGTATTTTAGCCATAAAGGACTAAGTGTGTAAGTGTCGAAAGTTTGGTTAAGCTTGAAGTTCCAGAGCAAATTATCCCATTTTTATGTCTGGATGAAAGTCTTTGTCGGGTCTTGTATAGATCTTATAAATTTTAACTAGATGCACAAAAAACGGAACTTAGTAAGGAAGCTGTATAATTTTATTGAGAATGACTATATTTACAACGCCATTAGGCTTGTGTGAATGAATTACATGCTATTTTGTATTTTCCAAGCCTGTAGACCAAAAAGAATGTCAATTTGTAAAGCAGCCATTCTTTGTAAGCTGCAACAGTGATAAAACTCATTTGAATGACTTTCGTGACTCACGTATTAAAATCTCAAACAATTTGTTTTTAGGAAATACATGATAAAAACTTAAGAATATCAGCATCTAAGGAAATAGACAACCATATTTTCAAAAATCGTAAAATGCACAAATTGAAAACAGCGGCGAAATTTTGATCGCTCATTAGCTTCGCAGCTTAAAATTCATATCTGACGAGTTTATTTGGAGACTTGCATTACTTAATAAAACCTCGTAGCATATCCTATAATTATATCATTTGCAATGAATAGTGTGATATTGTAAATACAGCCAGTATTATCTTAGCAAATATATCTTTTAATTTCAGCTCATGACAGGAGGCGGTGTACAATGTACAAGACAGTATAAGAGAGTTTAGACCCAGACAAAGGACCAACATCTTCCATTGACCTTCTCTATTCATCTGAAAGCTTTACAATCATTAAAGTTATAATTTACTGTGTGACAATATTTTCAATGTATTTGAGCTTATATTGAATGTTATTCGTCTCATTATCATTCTTTTGGTCAAAAGGAACACATACGTGACTCGGAAATTCTTTCATGGACTGATAACAGCATTAAAACTCGGATATCGCAAAAACAATAAAAGCTTGAACAATAACCTTAATGCGTCTTTGCATGAGGTTTTTCTTTTTTATCCAATACTTTTTATTCCATCTGTTGTTGAAAGAATCACGAATTTTATTTCTCATTTTCCTAACTTTGCTATCTAACTCTGGGTGGTAGCTGTCAGTGGAGTATTCATGAAAAATAAGGTCATTTCAGTATGCGACCAAGCTTTTTTGAAGTAGCGCTACTACCGATGAGCTATTAGCGCCATTTCTCTCGCTGACGTCTAGGTTTAAAATTTCCATTCAATACAAGCAGATAGAAATGGAAGTTCATCTGCATGTTAGTATATGAAGAAAGAAAAAGATGGCATCAGAGCTCTACCTATGTGTGGTACAATCATAACGAACAATTATTTTAGTCATCATGTAAAGAATAAAGAATACAGATATCTGAGACAGAAAATTATGAACATATTCAAACTCGAATACAGAAAAATACAACAAGATAATGGCAAAATAAATAAGCAGTACGATAATCAAGCAAACAAACAATAGAGTAAATGTGCTAATGTTTATAATTCCAATGAGGTATGAAAATTTGAGTTTTATGCTAAAGTTAACCGAGACAGTGAACCAATATTTAAGAAAATGAAACTACTACACTGAAAATAAGCATTAGCATACAAACCATTAAATATTTTTGATGCATGTAGTTTAAGATTTGGCACAGATGACTCCATTCTTAGACACAGAACACAGTTTAATATGAAATTTTGGCAGAATGAAGTCCACTGGATCGTACGGATGGCAACAGCCAGATGAGAAATGTTCTATTGCCATTTAACAGATCGACGTTTAGCATTCAGGTTTAATGCCTACTGATAATCTGAAAACTGCAAAACCAACACTTGATGAGATAACTCTGAAGGCAACCAGCAACGAACATAACTCTACAATAATTTACAATAGTCTGTAATAACATTAACATTCCGTATAACTGGAAATACAATAATGGAAAAAATAAATATATGTTTCGTGTTGGACAGTTGATACAGATTTTGGAAAGCTTACGTCCTAATGCGTTAAAGTCTTAGAAACGTTATTAAACTATGGAGAGGGCATTGTTAAATCGTGGGAAAAAAAATTGTCCGCTGACGAAATTACTCAATGGCAACAGGTGACAGACTTGTTTATTTCTGCAAGATAAGACTAGTAGGACTGAAGAAGGAATAAAGGTATTATGCATTGTAGGTGTAAAGGTTTGAGGCATACTATGCTACATAATCTCTGTTTCCAATGTTCAAGAAAATTTAAGGATTTAATTTGCCTGAACAAGGCCATGACTAATTTCTAAACATCACGGTAAGACAGATATCAGCACTATATTTCAGATTCAAAAGTTAGATTGATGGTATATTTTTATTACTGACTGATATGGTAGGAAAATGGGTAGCATTAATGGCTACAACATCAACTTGAAAAAGACATGCGATATATTTCGGTTAGTATTGAATAATGCTAAAAATACCGACTTTTATAAAGAGTGAAGTCTATAGCAATTAGTTAACAGGTAGGTAGACTATTGTATATTAAAAATAACATGGGTAAGACGTAACATTTATGCGCATGAAAAAGAAAAATGGTGACAGTTTTGTTGTGATCATGGTTAAAAATACAAAGATTAATGCACAACAATAATGTATAATCAATATGAATGAATAATCTAAGTTCGTTTACTGTCAAAATATAATAACAGCTTTAATACTACCAGTGACACCAGACAATGCTGGTAATGCCCTTTTTTGGATAGTTGATACAGATAGTTAGCACAAATGTTCATCCATGTTGAACTTTGTCCACGAATGTCTCTGTGCTACTTATGCCGCTACCTCAGCCATCAGCACTCCTGTAGTACCTCCTGTTAAATCTTTTACGTATTAGCTATGGATTGAACCAGATTTGCTTAAATCATAACTATATTTGTATTAGTCCAAGCAATTGTAATACCTATCTCTTCAAACAATTCTTTTAGCTCTTCTATTTTTCTGTCTCAGTTTTAGTTAGGTCTATTTAATTGATATTATGACCTATCCATGTTTAATACTTTTCTCTTCAAACAATTGTTTTAGCTCTTCTATGTTTTTTTTTCCCTCAGTTTTTAGTTATGTCTATTTAATTGATATTATGAACTATTTATGTTAAGCTGTGTTCAACAAAATTCTTTGTATGCATTAACTAAAGCTGCAGATGTATGAGTTTGTTGCGGAGTTTCAAATTCATTTTTAAAGAAATTATTTTATGTTATAAGATCTACAATTATTGCATAGTTTGTTCTCGTAACTATCCTCATCGTAAACAGGGTCATGAAATGTAAAATCAGAATTGTCTACACCTACCTGTACCACTTTTACCCTTTATAGATGGTTCAGATAACTTAAAAAACAAGAATTTGGTTTCGCAGAATAAAAGATAGCAGCATCTTTGTTTCCAGTGCAATTGAAGACTATAAACATACAATAAGCGTAGCAAAGTGGGAAATGTAAGGAAATAACTGAAGAAAAAAAGGTTTTAACTGTTAAGGTGGATACAATCGTCGTAAAACAAATTTACGAAACATGAGACCTTTATGAGTAAAGATCAGCTCATATAAGTAATTGTCAAGTGTAATCATCTTAGTAGTAACATCTTTGATGCATATATTTCTACCAACTGACGATTTGAATGAACTACAGACATCGTTAAAGTTGAGGTTACCTCTACCTGCATTGAGTGCTTGATTGATAATACCCAAATACATAAATTAATAAAAAGAATCACCAGAGGAAAGACAAGACCAAAGAAAATAATTGTAAATGAATTAATCTATGCATTTGTACCTATTGACACAACAGACTAAAATATGCGAGCTAAACTCTTCTCATTCATAAAGATGTTTGTTTTAAAAGCCTCTACATGTCTCGTGTGAACTCGCAGCTCTACTGCACATGGCATGTTATTGTATGACACATTGAAGTTAATCCTCCCGAACAAACCAGTAGTAGCCTACCGGAGACCAAAAACCTTCAAGACATCCTAGTCAGGTCGAAGCTAACGCCAATCACTAACCAAGACCATCGTAGTAAATCTGGCTTCTGTAGTGATAAAAGGTGCAATACATGTCAACATATGATAGAGACTAGCATATTTTCTAGCACAGTGACTAGTGACAAACTGAACATGCATGGTCTGAACAGAACGTGCAAAGCAGAAAATGTACTTTATCTTATCATATGTAAGATCTGTAGCCTTCAGTATGTCGGAGAAACTGAAACGTTACACATAGGGATCAATCTTCGCAGATCTGACTGGATACAAAGAATCTGTACAGAAGTTCACTTGTAGAACACATTTCTTCCCGTGACCATACATTCAGTGATGTAACACTGCAATTGCTCAAAACCTCAACCGGAGTTCCGAAACCAGGAAAGTAAAGGAATCTTGCTGGATTCGTCTCCTTAGAACATTGAAACCAAAAACAGAAAATGATAGCCACCAACAAATATAATCATCATGTTTTTGCAGTCGGCACATTGTTATTTAAACAATTATTTTAATTTTTTTATTAGTCACCCAATAACCTATAATTACTACTAAAGCAATGAAGTAACCGGGATATAATTTTCGGTTACGCAAATTTAAAATTAAAAAAAAACAGATGGTTATATGACTCATCGATATATATAACAACGTTTTAGCATCAGCATCAGGTTGAAGCCAAGTAGTTGAAACATCAAAACTTTCAAGCTTTTATTCCTGTAGAAACAGTCATGTGGAATTTTAACCTTAATGCATTTTGTGCTTTCTGTTTGTCTTGTGTGTGTGTATTGTATTTGACTTTGAAAAAGACTCATTTAGAGTGGAAAGCGCTTGGGTTAGTATGAAACTAGTTTTACACTGTTCATTGTCAGTTTATTTCATTTATCTTATTCAATCCCTGACACACATAATCCCTTGCTGTTCTGAATACAATATTTTCATTGATAGCTGGAGGATGGGAGAAGATAATGGTGTTTATCACTTGCCTTCGAATAGATGTCCTTGCGAAGACTGTTTTCTGGACCATTATGTGTTTGAATGGCAACGAAATTCTACAATTTTTGGTCAAAATGTTGGGAGGTAACGGTTGGTATAAAATTATATTATTAGCATCTTATTAAATATTTCGGTTTAGTAAACGTACAATAGTTGTTTAATTACAATTTTCAATGATCAACACCTACCCTGCAAGGAAAAGCAGCTTACTTTTAAAACAGAGTTGCCGTTATAAGCGTTACGTCATTGATGCCGCACTTCATTTAGTCTTTATCGCGGTCTATCTTAATCGATAATAATGTTTCCAAGCATAGTCAATATAAAATCTGGGCACTCATCTTTTGCTCACATTTCACCCCTTTATATATATATATATATATATATATATATATATATATATATATATATATATATATATATAAGAAAGACTAGTAATAGTGGTAGCAGTGGTGAGCAACAGCTTGTCAGTCATAACTACGCCAAAGTAGTTTATTCTTCAAAGTTTCAATCAATAAACTATTTATTTTGAGATTATGTCCTCACAAAAGATGTCTTTTCACTATTTGAACTAGCATTGCGTACCAATAAAACGTAAGGATAAAATAAACACTAGATGTGGCAGATTAAATAAAACGGCAAATAAAATCTACCAAAGACTTGTTTCATTACTTCAAGTCTTCTAATTACGACAGATTAGTGATTTGTCAGCCATGTTCTAACTTTGTTATGTGTACCCGAGAGCGACAGCTAATATATATGCTGTATTGATTTTTCTATTTAAACACTAAACTCTAATTCAAAAGTAACACCAGTCATTCTTGTAATCGCTTGTATATAATGAACTATTCTATATTATCGTTTATCTGCATTCACTTAATTCACCATTTATTCGCCTTTTTTTGCCGTTACTTCATTCAGTCATTCTTATTTCGTAATGTCACACTCTGCTCTAATGTCTGTTACGTTGGTTCAATTGTTTACGCATTCCTACTTTAAACTCTCTCTCTCTCTCTCTCTCTCTCTCTCTCTCTCTCTCTCTCTCCTACCATCTCTTAACTTTTAACGTTGAGAAAACGATATAGAATTTTATTTCGATTGTTTTTCTTCTATCCCTTTCATTAAATGCGGATAGCTTTTCATAACTAAAACATTATTACATAGGATTACTAATTTTTGGAGGAAGTAGTCAATTCCATTTAGAAGGCCACAAAATGGCTTAACAGACCCATTCATTTATTTCTTTACAGGGATTAATATAACAACCATTATGAACTATATTAAGAATAATAGTATTGTGCAATGTATAGTCACGTGACTGAAACGACACGTACCGCACTCTGCTGAAAATATGTAAGCAAAAGCATCTAACATAATTTATAAAAGTGATCAAGCAAAAACATGCAATATCATTTATAAAAGTGATCAATCAAAAGCATGCAATATCCTTTATAAAAGTGACCAAGCAAAAGCATGCAATATCCTTTATAAAAGTGATCAAGCAAAAGCATGCAATATCCTTTATAAAAGTGATCTAGCAAAAGTCTACAAGATCCTTTATAAAAGTGATCGAGTATTATTCTGATCACAAAGTTGCAGGATAAACGTATCATTTCTCTCTAACTGCATGCAACGATTATCTCATATTTGTCGATTGGTACAATTCAGTGATGCACGCAGAAAGATGCTGTTCTCCGTTGTAGTAATACATAATTGCAGAAACAGAATGGCTTTTGACTCCAATCACGTCAGACACGTTCGGCGTGCCGGAATTAAATGAGAACTCCAGATTCAGCCGTGAGTAAATTATTGTGTAAAGTTAATATTTCATCAATTCTATCGTTCTATCAATCACACTATATCGTGAAAACAAAAACATATTATTACGACTCTATGATCTTAAACTAAGTAACAGAAAAGATCGCCAATCAAGTTTTTGTAAAATTCAACAAATAATTTATTTCCCCAGAATACAAAGTGAAAATTTAAAAAGAACTTACAGTACTGTGTATCAAAACCCAATAGTCCTAATCATTCTATCCAATGTCCAAACGTATATAGTACGCCGAATGAATTCCAGTAGTGCTCCAAGTCTGAATATGCTGATATACCAATAGCCTGGAATTTGGCGATATGCCAACAGTCTTAATCTGTCACAATGATACAATTCAAAATGTCCTTGAATGAATTTACAATAATCCCAAACTAGTGATTTAGTCAGAAGTTAATAATTAGCCCTTTTTAATTCCAAAGAATAATTTAGATTAATAAATCCTCTCAAATAGTAACTGAAACACAACTTAAATTGATCCCACTAAGAAATCTGAAAATAAAAATAAAAACGATTTTAAAAAGTGAGTTTCGAATGAGCAAAATTACATGAATATTTCGTGTTGGAATAAACTTTTATATCAACAATCAGAGATGGGGTGAAAAAGTGTAATTACGTGTTAATCATACAGATAAACAAATTGTATTAACCTACTTCCATTCTGACGATAAAGAACGGAAACCATGCCAGACTGAAATCAACGCCATCTTACACAGGATAGTAAAATATGTACTAAATATATTAAATCCCGGTTAAATTATGCATCGAAGAGTCAGTAAAGGATATATATCATGAGATCATGAGAACACTATAGCGTGATACCGAACAAGAAATAATAATAATAATAATAATAATAATAATAATAATAATAATATAATGTACCTTATCACAGCCTGCCTGTCAATCAAGGACACGGAAGAAATTTTGAGTTATATAATGCAGTCCTACTAGATATTCACAATTATTAATTGTCTTTCTCTCGTTAATTAACCACGATGTAAAAGAAGGTTGGTCAAACTGACCAATTTTTAATGTAGCTATGCAGTGTGGAGAACGCAGTCCAATCTCTCTTTACTAAACCCTGAACTGCATTACTGTCCTAATCCTAGTAAAGTCAAGGAGGCAATGATCTGTAAGTCAAGACCCCCACTTAGAATTTTGTGGTAAACATATCTTTATCAATCTATCTCTATGCTATTGGTCATACAATTAGTTTGCTGCTATTTTGATTTCACGAGAAGGTCATAACGTTCAACCTGGTTGAAATGTGTATTTGTTTGCTAGTCAATTTCTCAAATATGTTTCCCCTGTGAATGCGTAGAAAACTAGTAAGTGAATAAAAATAAGATTCTTAAATTATTCTCACATATAACGTCTTCGCAATGCCTCTGACATCACTCAAAGATCAATAGTGGAAGGAGTTATTGATTTCCCACTTCACTCTTTCGAGCCATCTCATGCACAGAATGAATTCAAGAACCGTTTATAAAATTATTAGCTATTGGAAATCTTTAGCAAGAACCGTAAAGCATATGTATGACTTGAACCCAGATGTCAAATGGATGAGTGGGTGTGTCGCAGATCATTTACCTTAATGTTAATATTTTGCAAAATTACTATGCTTTCCTGGTAAGACAGGAAAATCACACTACATCCAAATCATGATCTATTCTAGTATGCCGCTAGCTTGGGTTGTTAGAAAAATCCACTTGTAGGCGCCCATTTTCAAAATCCGGTGTGGTCTGATCTCCCCAATTTATGATTACCTGTTCATCAACGCGATCAAATAAAAATAGCATTTGAAGGCTACTACTGTATACAATTTACCCGTATATAGGCTCCTTCTGGAAAATGATATCTTTTAATTTCCGGTAAATATACTGACAAATTCAGCAATATTTTTCTCTTAAATGCTGTATTTGACATTCCACCAAGTAGGCTGGTTCCGTGACTAGTAAAATAATTGACCTATCAATTATGCATCGCGTCATTGGTATAGGTACCTGACAACCATGGCCATTCTGGAGCATGCTGATATCTAGATAGTTGGGACCCTAGCATTACATGCAGTTTACGAGACGCACAGAGCTGTAGTTTTTGGTACTTGTCATTTGCAGGTTTTATATTTAGATCGTGACGTAAACAACGGCTGTAGATTCAGCACTGGGAATATTTCTAAACAGCTAAAAGAAATGTACCTGAAGGACGCAGTAAAACGTTGAAGTTTGTTTGGAATATCGACAGTATAGATATAAGTCCTCAATGTTCAATGTCCATCTTTACTTCATTTAAACATTTGGATTTACACTGACAAAAAATCACTGAGATAGGGAAAGCTATGGAACTGTGTAAACTTTCTTGCAGAGAAAAGTTTTAGTAACATCCGATCAGTCTAACAGAGTACGTAGTATATTAACTCGTATACAATCATTTCACTTGCCAGGTGTACAAACAATCGTTTTTCTGGATAACTTTCTTTATGACATTCGTCCATTTATTTATTCATCGTCCTTTCATCCGTAGATAAATAGAACTTAAAACGATATCAAAGTAGCCACTATATAATACAATGTAAAATGTCTGCTACTATGCTATATTTTTCGAAAACATTTATCACAAGCAGTCGTCAAAAGAGGCACTGATTAAAAGCAAATTTCAAACTGTATACAGGCCCTTGAGTTTTGCCTGACAAAAAGCAAACGAAATAGTATTAGATGTTACCCAGCGGGATGCCACTGCAAACACTGTTGAAAAATTGAAACCTAAAATACACTGATTTATGCAATTTTAAAAAAAAATATTACATCTCTTAGATAATTGTTTTGGAGAACGGATACATTACAGTTAGTAAGACAAAAATATAAACATACATCCATTGTTATACCCTTGGCACTTTCAATCATTTGTTTCCGAGAAAATATCTAAGTGATCATTAAATCATAACTGTTGAAAAAATGTGTTTATTTCCGGTAATATTAGTGATATTTAGATAGCAATAACCAATGTTATCAACTAGTTGTATTTTCGAGACCATTCTAATTCGGGAAGGAGTCTTGCCGGCTTATTGGTTAGGGTTTTTGTACAGGCGACCAAAGGATGCAGGTTCAGATCCTACGAATGGATTACCCTGCGTCGGCTACCGTTGTTTATACTTAGATTATGATTACCTTAATAATGTCCTCGAGACTAATTACCTCAATTACCTCGGCACTAAACAACCTACTTGTGTTGGTATGCTGTAAAACACCAAACCACGTGAAACCAAGTCTTCTTTGAAACGATGAAGAAAACCCAGAATTATTGTCTTTTCATACTGTATTCGTTACAAAAGCAATACCAATATCAGCATGAGTGACCTTAGTTTCAAGCAATCTGAATGATACATAATCCTCTTATCGTCTCGACGAGTAACCAATAAGGTGGCAGTGCAAGTGTTCAACGCTTCTATCTTCCGTTCGCAACTTTGACCTTGCCCAAATAAGCGAGGATCTGTTGACCTGTTTCGATAACAATTCCCTACCAGAGAGATAAGTGGAATTTGCCAATATTCCACCTCCCCCAACAAAAATCTTTTCAATTAAGGAGTAAATTTGCTCCCAGAGTAACAATTTCCTACTTGTGTTTTGTCACAGAATAAGGCAAGAAATAACTTGGTTTCGCCTTAGAACGATTTGATCATTTTCGTCGTACATGCGTACAACGGTACCTAGGGTGGATAATTGTTTTCCAGTTAAGCGACTGAACTAGCATGTATCTCCTCGTAGATCGCTTGCGGCGAGAGACACTAAAAGCACGGTATGCACGGGTATTTTACCCTTACTAATACTCATTCCCCTGGAGATTTAAGACAAGTTTCTTCTCTAGTTGACACATTGGTCTTTTTGATCTTGTCAAGGAGTGTATGTTCTCCATTTTTGTTCTACAGCCATAGGGGTAAGTGTTACATTTTTATTTTATTTTATATGTGAAGCATATTCAGTTTTAATGTCGTAGCGTGAAATGTTGCCTTTACCACTACGCGGATTTGAAACGTTGTGAACTTTTGAATTGTTACAAGTTGCTATTAAGAGTTTAATTTAGTAGCATGTATCTGTAGATTTTAATTCCGTACCTGTTATTATGACCAGTTTGGTTTTTATTTTAGCTGTGCATGTGTGAGTGCGGGTATATCAGGCTGTCGGTCTGGCCGTCTGTATGTCTGTATGGAGATGGAAGCAGGTGTGACCATCAAGGTCATACAAGGACGGAACTGCTGATTCGTAAACTTGGGCGCATGGTGGATCCATGAAGCGCGTGTATGGCCAATACAAGTGTGGGCCAACCCAAGAATTCAGGAGAACTGTATGGTTTGACAATGGACACGTAAACCAGGTCACAATGTTTCGTTTGCAAGTTTTTACAAATATTTATGAGTCATACGTGGTTACGAATTGTACGGGCTATACAAATGACTGAGACACGAGTCATGTGTTTGGTACAATTGTTGTGTTGATTCAGCTGATCATATTTGTTTCAATTGATGACGTTGTTTCAGTCGAATACAATTGTGTTACCTCCATTACATGAGATTATTTGAATCTCACTTTCATTACATGAGATTATTTGAATCTCACTTTCATTACATGAGATTATTTGAATCTTACTTTCATTATATGAGATTTATGTGAATCTTACTTTCATTACCTTCATTACATGAGATTATATGAATCTTACCTTCATTACATGAGATTATATGAATCTGACCTTCATTTTTGAACATATGAATCACATATTTGTTTTTCCATTTGTGAATGTTTGTGTTAAGTAATCGAATGGATCGTGTGTTTGGAGCGTGAAATAATCACACTGTATATGTTATAGAGGATATACATATTTTTTTTTCAATTCATTTCATAAACTTCCATCTTTCACCACACTGTGATGTGTTGTCATTTAATCCAAGCATCCATTCAGGTCAAATCCTGTTACACATTTGATACCGGTAAAGTAAACCCCTTTTGTTCCCGTAGCATAACTGCTTTCGAACCATTGTCCAATGCATCAGTCCTCGATGCAAACAACTGGTCTATCGCAGGTCTATCGCAGTTCTAATTTGCCCCAAAGTGACATTTTTGGTCGCTCCTTCAAATCGATTAATGATCTAGCTGTGGTCATAAAATTCACC
>JAECUM010056464.1:0-33555 GCA_016617855.1 Megalonaias nervosa | reverse complement strand
AACCATAAGTCCTATTTTCCAATTTTTACATTGTTTTCTAGGGAAATAAATTATTTTGTTAAAATATACAAAGCTTGTTGACTTCACTCTTTTCTCTTGTTATTATTGTACGAGCCTACATGTAACAATATATATATATGGAAAGATGAATTTTCATCTTTTAGTAGGGCTGGATTCACGAGGCAGCAGGCTAATATTCCTAATGTAATGTGATTGGGTAACATATCTGAAGGAGAAATCTTTTGGTAAAAGCAAAATACTGACATGACAAGCCATCATGGAGAAGTAGCAATAACAAGAGTTTCAAGATGGCTGCTGTGGTTGCCATTTAGGACCAACTATACAATATCAAACCCAATATTGAAATGACCATCCATTCTGGAGGAATAGCATTAACAAGAATTTCAAATGGCAGCCATATTGGATTTCCAAGCAATGCCAATTTCATTTAGGACCAACTATACAATATCAATCCTTTTGTGAAAACCCAATACTGAAATGACCATCCATTCAGGAGGAATAGCAATAACAAGAATATCAAATGGCAGCCATATTGATTTCCAAGCGATGCCAGTTTCATTTAGGACCAACAAGACCATGGGATGAATCTATGTGTAAATTATCAAGGAAAAACTCCAAATAGTATAGGAGTAGCGATAACAAACTTGTCCCAATTACTGGACAGATGACTGACAACAGACCATTCCCATAATCTCCTGGTCTGAAACAAGTAGAGCTCAAAATGTCTCTTTTCCCAACTGTAATCAATAAGTAATTTTGGGGACAATGTTTTAAATCTTGTCATGATTATTTTAGTTTGAATTTTGATAAAAACTAATGATGTCTATGCTATCTAAGCAACCACAGATAACATTTCAAATGTCAAATCAACATGTGGGTCTCACCTTGTCCTCTACAGCTTTTGTGAAGTTTTTAGCTGACTCTGCCACATTCTTTGTTGCCTGCTTCCCAAAACTGTACAGATAACCTGCAAAAATGTTCACATATTATTACAGATATAACAATATTTGTGTCAGAGAAATCAGCTATAAATACATGTTTCACATCTGACTGCAAGCAACATACACTCTGATCTGTTGTTACCTGTGTCTGCAGATCTGGGTGCATATTATTTGATTGGGCCTGACAAACAGCATAGGCCGATCTGGGTGCATATTATTTGATTGGGCCAAACAAATTGCATAGGCCAATCTGGGTGCATATTATTTGATTGGGCCTAACAAACTGCATAGGCCAATCTGGGTGCATATTATTTGACTGGGCCTAACAAATTGCATAGACAGATCTTCCGGTACATTATGCAACGGATCCAACTTATATGTGAGTATATATGGTATTAGTACTGTCTCATCAAACAATCACTGTATTTTCATTCATTTTTTGTTGTTGCTCAAAATCCCTTTACATTTGTGATTCTCCATTCATATAACAATAAGTGAGCAAATATGAAGTGAAATCTGTCACTGCAAAATGACATGTCAAACAAAGGTCCATGTGATTTACTTGAAGTTAAAAAGAGAACATACAGCATAAACCCTTGGGACTCTGTTCTGAAATTGTGCACAGACTATTCCATGATGACTGTTGGGCTTGTCCTAGACAAACTGTCTGCTAATACATTCTTCTATTCCAGGGTGACGTTCTCTGAGGTTGCCCAGGTGAGGAAGTTCCAGACCTCCATGCAAAAAGAAGGAGCATGTTTGCCTCATTGATGATGGCGATATGCTATGACAGATGTGTTGTTAGAGACCATGACACATCAACCCCTTACTCTGTCAATGCATACTTACAATGCTAGAGATACTGCCTTCATTTCTACATTGTTGATGTGGAGGGAAAATTCATCCTGAGTCCAATTGCCCTGGAGAATTAAACCCGCTGGATAAATCGCCTAACTAGAATCTGACATTTTGAAGAATGTGCATGTCCCAGTCAGGTGATAAAAATCTGGTCCTAGTGGAACTAAAGCTGACAAGATAATCTCTGTGTGGATATCACCTTGTGTGAAAGAGAAATTGTACAGAGCACATATGTAGACATCCTAAGGGAACCATATCTGCAATGACATTCAAGGTTCCCAATAGGAATAAATGCAGCTAAAGATAAGCCAACAATGTCTTTGCTTGTAGCACCTCTGGAAAACATCAGGATTCATTCGATCTGGTCCTGTGGGACTGTGCTAAGTTCTGTTTGGTGAGGAAGTTCATCTACATGTAAATGAAGTCCTGAGATGGAATGAACTCTGACTTCTTGAGGCTGGGTAAAAGACCCAAATGAGTTAGATCAGAAACAAAACAGATCTTGATGTTAGAACTCACAGTAATTAGAGGTAAGCTGCTACTCCCATAACTCAGGTCCAGATTTTAAGTGCATAAGTGATTCCAAGTGGCAGAACCTGGAATTGTAAAAATTCCTTGTCCAAGCAAACCCAGAGGTATTTGCAATGTGGAGGGAGGAAATATCCAGAGGGGTAATTAATCATCCTGAAAAAATTAATGGATACTGCCCAATCTGATGGATATATTGCACTCCTCCATAAGCAACCAGTTTAAAGGGGAGAGATCAATTATCAGACCAACTGGTTTAGTGAAAAAACCATGGAGGTCCTTGACAATGGGGGTTGTTCATGAAACTTTACTAATCTTCACTCATTATGGAAAGAACCCACCATCTGTGATGCATGACCAAGCCCCTGAACAGAGGCCTCGACAAGCATCTAGGGAGAAGATGCTTGGAGAGGAATGCACAGCAGGAGAGGGTTTTAGTCTTTAGCACTGTTCCCCTTTCCCCTTCCACAGCAAAGAAAGAACTGTTATTGAACTTCCTCATTTTGGCCCTTCAGCAACTCCACTTGGATATGATGGTCGAGGAGGAGGAAGCTTAAAATATGGTTGTGGATTGGATGGAGGCTGCTTCTGTTTGAAGAACTTTGTAAATAGTCCTTTATACCAATTCACATTACCTTGCTTGCTGGGCCAGGAGCAGTTGTAAAGGATCTGTGCTGATGATCCTTCAGATCTTGGAAAGTGTTATGTACATTTAACTTGTGTGCTTAACTTTTGTCCATGATTGTGAGTTGAAGATAATGTAAACAACATAATTACATAGCTAACTTTTGTCCATGAATGTAAACTGTACTTTAGTAAAGTTGTAAACAATGTGTTTATGTACTATTTGAGTTCGGAACATTCTAGGTCCAGAAATTTTCGATTAGAATGAATCATTCTTTTATTTCATAGGTCAAGTCAAAGTGTAAATTTGGTAAACAAATTATTCATTCCTTTTTAGATCAGTCTATGGGAATCCTTTCTGATCAGAATTTACAGCTGTGTTCAGATAAAATTCAAGAGGAATCATTTATTTAAATTATTCACTGTATTAGAACCATATGGTATTAAACTATACAACAGAATGAAGCAAACCAAAAACTTTTGTAAAATACAACAAATAATTTACTTCCCAAGAATATGAAGTAAAAGTTTAAAAAGAACTTACATTATTGTGCATTATATCCCCGATAATGCTAAATGTTCTATCTGAAGTCTGAAAGTACAGAATATAATATGATATAATCCACAATATCTTTGCATGAATTCACAATAATCCCAAAATAGTGTTTTAATCCAAAAGGTCAGTAAGCACTTTGTAATTCCAGTGATTAATTTAAATGAATGATTTTCACAGGGACCCAGGCGACCGAATAGTCTAAAGTGCTTGACTTTATTGATCACTAAAATCTCACCTCTGTCTGCAGGGGTTTGGCCAATGTGGGTGTGCAAGAAAGCATGACAGTAGCTTCCCACGGGTCAGTGGTTCTAATCAGGGTTTTCCTGGTTTCTTTCTCCACCAATTAGACTGGCTACCATGTATAGCCTATCTTGCGCTGAGAAATGGCATCAAACCCAAAACAACAAACTCTCAAATTATATCTCAACACAACAGTAAATAATTTCAGACTGAACTTAAGATAGGAATGAATAATTCTGCCACATCAACCTCACATAAAATACTAAGACACAATAAAATGACCAGGATGTGGGTCAAAAGTTCACTTCCAGATTATTAAGTTTGTAATGAAGTCTAGACTTTGAACTCAGATATCAGCATATAACTTATTTATAACTTACAAACAAGACACAAATCAGGTACACACTAAAACTCTATCCTCAATCATGTATAAAGGCCAAGCACACAAGTTAAAAATACATAACAGTTGTAATTACTAAATGCACATTGACTTTGGATACATACTACATGTACTTTGAAATTATTGTGAACTCATTCAAAGACATTCTGAATTGTATTACTGTGGTATATCAGGATATTCAAGACTATTGGAATTCATTCGAAACATTTCATATTTTTGAACTTGTGATAGGACTAGTAAGGACTGTTAGGAATTTAATTCATAGAAACTGTAAGTGTCTCGTGAAATTTTCACTTTGCATTGCAGAGAAATAAACTGTAGGTTTCACTTCTTTCTGTAACTTATTTTAAGACCAACAAAACCCACAGTAGGAACAAGTCCTCCAAAGAGGGTCTCAGCTTTCAAAGAAGCAGCCATGAGGTCTTGCCTATGGTTAAGTAAAACCTTTGAGATGTCCAGTGCAACATCAAAGTAGCTATGCATAAATTCTGTTCATAATGACACAGAATGAGAAACTTTCCTCATCCAAGGACCAGATCACCTCCTCTTCATCCAACTGAGAGGAGATTGCAGGCCTATAAGGAGGTGTCAATGGAGCTGCTTCCAAACACTGAACTCGTTGCAGTTAATGAGGATAGATAGAGCAGAGTCATCTTCTGAAACATTCCATACAGAGCAACGGCTGGGTAACACTATGTAACTTGGGGTCACAGGTGATATAGACACCCTTAGCACCACTGCCTGTAGTTCATTATGGTGAGTAGGGGTTCTGTGTGTACTAAACGTTCCAGTGGGAAGAAGAGACTTCTTCTCTTTCTAGGATGGTACAGATAATCCTACATGAATGCCTCAATCCTTCCTGCTGCTGCCACCTGATGAGAACACAAGGGTACACAAGCTGCATCATCAGTTTTACTCTCGACTCAGGGTCTGGTACGGGTGGAGGTCACACATCCTGTAAAGATTCACAGGGATAATAAGGAAGGGGGAGGTAATATCTGATCCCGTGAAGATTCACAGGGATAATAAGGAAGGGGGAGGTAATACTGATCAGAGATCTTTCCCCAGTCTGAACCATGTGGGCAGACTCCCATTCCTGTATTGGATGTGATGGTAGAGGGGGGATCTCTATCTGGTCACCTATACCATGAGACATCTAAGTGATGACAAGGGAATGGTCAAATATTGTTACAAGATGACTGGTGACTGGTATGATCTGACTGGTCACAAAAACATATTGACTGGTGACGAGTCACTAGACATTAACTAGTCACTTGGACAAACTGTGACAAGTCAGGTGACAGAGACATATCAGAACCTTATTTCTCCAATTCATCACTATCAATGATGT
Source organism: Megalonaias nervosa (assembly GCA_016617855.1). Classification (NCBI taxonomy): domain Eukaryota; kingdom Metazoa; phylum Mollusca; class Bivalvia; order Unionida; family Unionidae; genus Megalonaias; species Megalonaias nervosa. The sequence goes on along the minus strand of JAECUM010056464.1, from coordinate 28,036 downwards.
GGTGTTGCTCTTCCCACTTGAAAGGGCACTATACGCTACCCTGGAAGTGCTGGGTGTGAAATAGCTCCTCCCTCGCTGGAGGATGTGACATTCCACCCAAGATATGAGGTATGCAATATTTCTGTGGAAGGGTGCAACACACTATTCCCAGTGCTCAACAATTCTGATAGCCCGAAGCCCAGGGCTCCTCTGATTTCAGATTGGGCCCCTCGTATATTCTAAGTGAGGTGGCCATCAGGCTTGTAAAAAAAAAAATCAAATTTACCTGAGAAAACTTTGACTGTGCTGATGAAATGTGGAAATTTATTTTCAAGATGTTGATCAGCCATAACATGGTGTGTCATGTTTCAAAAAATCTGATTTTCAGTAATCTTTAAAAATAGAACAAAGAAAATCAAGCAGTATATATTACATGTAGCATGTATAAATGTATAAATGGTAAACAGTCATGATTGGAGCTGACGTAAAACTATCCGTTGGGCTGTTTCAATAGAGGCAATTAAAAATCAAAGAGGTTAGGTATAAACCACCATTTCATACATTACTTAACTAGCTTACAATAGCTAGTGTGATATGTTTGAAGACTGCAGTGAGTGAAACCATTGTGCTAATTAGCATAGGTAAAAAATTCACACAGTGGAATAATAACCCAGTTTAGGTAAATCAAACAGATGCTAGATGAATGTAGGCGAACAAAAGTTATTACATATCATCACCTTGAATGAGAATGTTTACGCCATCTGTATTAAAGATTACTGACCAGTTTGTGAACAGCAGCAACGTTTTTTGAATGTCGAATTTAGCCCACATATAAAACATAGTGCGTGATTATTTCAGTTGTCGGAATAGTGCTCATGTGTCATTCATTTATGAAGGTGATTTAGTAAGCAAAGCAAGCAAAAATAAGTTTCACTCTTGGTTGATGGAGTTTTACTTTGCAAAGCACACGAAGGCCCCAAAGAAGGGAGGGTAGTGGCATTAAATTCTTTGCACATATGGCAATTAACATATCAACATAGATTATTCCTATAAATACCACATCTGTCAAAATTGTAATACAACCTGTATGCAACATATTCGACATGCTGAATTGAATATTCTGATTAGTTCTCTTTATTATTATTCACTATCTTAACCTTGTTAAAATACAAACTATTAACTGACCTATGCTTTTCAGGATGATTTTAGCTATGAAATAGAGTGAGTGAAAGACAATAATAAGCATATGCTTGTGTTTGCACAGTTGATTTGTGTTGATAAAGCATCAACACCCATACTGGACAGAGGCATTTAATTGTTGTTGTTATTGTTGTTGTAGGGTTTAATGCCATTTTTCAGCACAAGATAGGCTATACATGGCGACCAGTATCAATGGTGGAGGAAGAACCCAGAAAAACCCCGGAAAGAACCACCGACCCACAAGAAGCTACTGGCAAGCTTTCTCACATACCCTCATTGGCCGAGCCCGAGACTCGAACCCACACAGACAGAGGTGAGACGGCAGTAATCTGTAACAGTGAGAACTTTAGACCACTTGGGGCCTCCATTTAATTGTTGTCTAGGCATGTGGAATTTGAATCATTGCTTGTGATTTTTGTATAGTCACCATCCCAGGGCCTGTGTCTAACAAACATTTTCTTTGAGCACTGATTCTGAACATGAGATGAGCTCAGCTGCTTCTCACAGACAGCGGGAAGGCTACGCACTACTTGAACATTCAGTTTCTCCTTCTGGAGGGGCCTCATTTACCTCCAAAGAGACTGTCCTGTAATCTCCAGGAATGCTCTTCCGACCTGAAGAGCTAATCATCTTGCAGTGAGACCTTAGTGGCTCTGCAAGAGAGGACCTAGAAAATTCTGAGTAGGTGAGGGAGGGACATTTACTCTGCCCTTTATATGTGTGCCCAGAATTATTCAGATTTCAGTTGACCATTGTTTACAAAATACATGATTGTTTTGTGCATTTTGAACAAGTGAGGCAGTCTGGATGAGTGTCCAAAGGTCCTTCCTGTGTCCATACTTCCCCACAAACTGTCCTGATGGTGTTCTCTGAAATAAATAATTGCTCCAATAAAACAATGCATGACAGCATGTTTTAATATTTCACCCATGAACTTGCCTATTGTTTATATGATGTGTGCTATATACATTCTAGTGGATGCACAATGTAAACAACGAAAACTTACTTGTCTTTTCTTTATAGTAACATATGATGTTCAATTGTTAAACAGTTATTACAGCACAATTACAAACATACTCACAATAACAATTTGGTGTGAGTCACAAGAACAAATATCAAAATATAAAGATTAAACAACACAAACTTTTGGGTGTTAAAACAATTTTTTAAGAAAAAGTTAATTCCTGTAACTTAGGGTAGTACTCTGCTGTGTTATTATTCTTAGCACAAATGACAACCATAACCAGCTGTGACTGATATTGAATATGTGTACACAAACCCCTCAGCAGTTGGATACAGTATGGTAAGCTATGATGTCTCTTAAAAACATCTTTCTGAAAGGTAAGGGGGGTGACCACCATGTAAAATCAGTACGGAGAGGATAAATGTAACAGCCATAAAAAACGTTTCTTGAACAAAGAGCACAATGCAGTGAAGCGCTAGCAACAAGCAATTTTTCTCTGGTCACAAATCTGACAAATGTCCATTAAAGATGTGAGATACATGAGTGGACTTTGCATTATTCACAATTCTCCACTCTGTGGGAGGATGTATTCACATCGGCAGCAATAGTAATGTATTCTGTTAAAATTTTCTTTTGCATTTTGTTCCATTCTTCCTATTTCATCACTCTAGCACTGCTCTTCAATCTACAGGAAGGAAACATGCAAAACTAAAATTCTTGTCCACCCTGATGTTTTGAATAAATCCTCAAGAGTCCATGTTATTACCTTTATGCACACACACACACACACACACACACAGTAAATCACTGTCCTTCTTATCTGACAAGCTAATGACAAATCTGAGTAGGTCAGTATTACAAAGAAATTAGCATTTTACACAAAATACTCAACAAGCCAGTGCATCTCACTCCATTTAAATATAAACTGTACAGTATATAAATTCTAAGGCAATTACTTTCATTTTCATAGCCATACTGTACATTATAGTCAAACCTGAGTAGTTCTAACCCATAACAAACAATGATCTCCTAACTAAACATCAGTTGTTCCCTATGTTGTGTAGGTTATCCTGTTTTAGCAAGCTGCAGAGTTCTGTTATCTGAGAAATATCAATTCAAGTAAAACATGAAATAAAAAGTTGTTTTTACAGAAACTGCTGTGGGTTACTATGAACCTCTGGGCAACAATATTTTTCCATGGACTGATTAGATCAAGTTGAATCCTGGAAAGTACATGAACACCCAAGAAAATGACCTTTGCAGAATGGATTGGAAATGACATAAGACAAACAGAAGATATGCTAGATAAGACCCATGAAATAAACACTGCATAGAATTCTGATTCATGCAAGATATGAAACTGAAAAATGTAGAAAATGTTGAAGCAGGTCATCATAAAAGCTATCCTCAAGTCCATGAACTTCACCAACTTGTGAATAAAAAGGATGCCAATACTTGTTTTTATTTTGACCAGAGGAAAGTGAATCCACATTTAATGAGGGATTCTTATTCCCCCACCACACAGAGACAATTCACTGGATTGACTTGGATAAATGGTTTCCAAGAAATGGAAGAAATGCCAAAAACAGAATTGTTACACCAAAATGGACTGAATCAGTTATGAGCAATACTGTTCTGATAATTCAATTCAGTTTCTATTTCTAGCTTGGAAAAACTGATGATGACTTTTTTAGCATTGAAAAACACACCTGATATACAGTACCTGGATGACATAATTTTCTGGGAAACTTTCAGCTAGGATCTAAGCAGTCTACAAGATGTTTTCACTCAATTTCAACATGTAGGTCTTAAAACCCTCCAGGTTTAAGCAACATACTTAGAGCATGTCATGTCTGCACTAAGTCATTGAAATACAGGAAACCCCAATAAATTACTTAGAGCATGTCATGTCTGCACTAAGTCAGTGAAATACAGGAAACCCCAATAAATTACTTAGAGCATGTCATATCAGCACTAAGTCAGTGAAATACAGGAAACCCCAATAAATTACTTAGAGCATGTCATGTCTGCACTAAGTCAGTGAAATACAGGAAACCCCAATAAATGTCAAGAAACTTTGTACCTTGATGGCACACTGCTCTTATTACAGGATATTTATGAAAGGCTTTTAATCTGTTACAATCTACAATCTGCAAACTGACTGCCTCAGCATAATTCATGAAATATTTCAAACCATACAAATTTTACAATGGAGAGATCACAATGCACTGGCACATTATGCAAAAGGACCCAGAACTGTATTAAAACAAACTCACTACTGCTGAAATGAACTCCAGCACATACTGATATCACAAGTTCGATGCAGACTGCACTCTGAAAGAAACTTACCTACCATATGGGATTTTATTCATTTCAACCAGTTATGTGAATTTTCTGCACTCATCTGGAGTCCACAGACTGCTTCATTGTAATACTGACCAACAGTCTCAAGGGCTAATACTCAATTTACAGGTGTCTAATTAGTTCCACTGACATTCATGTTTGTGGGTGCGAAGGTTTACTGCCTAAATAACACTGTTGTACAGCATGTTCCCCTGTTGACATACAGGGAAATGAGAGGCAAAATTTTTAGGAATATCTCACACACTTGGCAACACATATTGATGCTCTTTCGCAAATTAAAATCATGTTGTTTTGACCTTACTTACTCTGATATCTTTTTTCTAATAAATTCAAATTCTCACACAAGCAAATGGACATATTTTCAAGTTTTGATGACCGCCATTTCAGTTTGATGGAATGGGGGTGTTCTACAGATATTACGAACATCGGGGAGAGTGGCAGGTATAAACTGAAGTTGTTTACATTTGGAACATGCACAGTGGAGAGAATACTGGTATACCTCTATGTTACTTTCATGTACTGTGGTTGAAATTTCTTTGGATATTTTACTTGATCCAAGCACAAAGCTAACTAACATGACTGCTCCCTTGTGCTATAAAAAGTCAGCCTGAATTATTCTAAAGTAAACTATCTTTAGCAGTTATAAAAATAAGGAAACACATTCTTCCAGTTGAGACAATACCAGCTTCTGAAAGTGCAATGGCTGAATTACCAAATACATAAAATGTAATTATGTGCTTTTGTTTTTTGGCAAGGTACCTCTGAAGTGAAAATGACCAAGCAGAGCTAGCAGTTGTTTGAAAGGAGCATATCTGAAGTAAGGCCAAGCTGTATACTTATAACCCATATTACACATAATGGGAAATAAAAGTTCTTTGAACAATACCTGAGATATACATTTTTAAATAGCCAGTATAACTGGTGAGGAAAACCAGAAATGCTTTTTCTAAAAAATATAACCCTATGCAAAATATGAAACCAATGAGCATCACCAATGTGATGCAATGGATGGAGAATGCTGAAACTAGTTAAAAGGATCATCTTGAATGAAACAAAGCTATCTAAGCACTTTCTTAAATAGTATTAAAATTTTATTCATTTTGTTAAAGAAACATACTTTAACTTAATATGATTTTGTTGTTGTTGTTGTTGTTGTGGGGCTTAACGCCATTTTTCAGCACACGATAGGCTATACATGGCGGCCAGTATTAATGGTGGAGGAAGAAACTGGGAAATCCCCGGAAAGAACCACCGACCCACGAGAAGCTACTGCAAGCTTTCTCACATATCCACATTTGCCGAATCCTTGACTTGAACCCACGCAGACAGAGGTGAGATGGCAATGATCCGTAACGAAGAGCGCTTTAGACCACTCGGCCACTCGGGGCCCCAAAATGATTTTGTCATTCCCAGCTTCCATCGCATTCAAACCAAATGAAAGTGTGTGAGAGGCATCTGATATTGTAGGGCTAGTCATCTATGGAAATACATTATGGATGGAAAACATCGTTTTATGCAAGAAAAGACATATTAAAACTGCCTTTGTTTTCAATAATTTCAAATTCAGCATCAGATGAGCCAAACATTGGCCACACGATTCACCCAAAACCACCCAAAACCTGCCCAAATCCATTACAAACATGAAGTAAATTAAACGAAGCATACTCAAAACCACAAGAAAACCTTGGAAAGAGTATTATTTTGTAGAAACAGATGACAAAATAGGCTGCATTTATTTTTGATATAGGTTGTAAACATTGAAACAAGGGAGACAAATGTTGCTATATTCATCGCCAGTGCTGGTTATCAAAAAGACCCAGTCAGTAAGTAAAAACAGCCACATTGTGAAGTAAATAATGGACCACAAGTGACATTCATACCAACGAGGATAAAAACAATAATATATACACCACACTGTAAATGTTCTTGTCCTTATTAGCAATTGGTTGTTGCTATGGGCTTTAGCAATAGATTGTATTTCTTCATTACATTTTATTTAAATTCTTTTTAGAATTATCATTAGTAAATAATTGCCCATCAATGCCATAACTGTCAAATGAGATTAACACAACATTACAAAACAACGAACAACTGAAAGTACCACATAATTTCTGTATCATTGGTTTCAGATTTCTAGCAAATATGGCATGCCTCGCCACTAATTAAAAAATTATAAATATGTACAAAGATTATTGTTCAAAGTCTTATCAAGCACAGTTTTAAAACATGAAATGAAGTGTATCAACATTGAAATGATGAAGTTCAACTCAATTGTATTTTGCATGCTTTAAAGCAAAATATTAATGCAATCAACATAAAACAAGTAACCTGTGTAGTAGGTAACTAAAACTTCCTAAAATTGTACTATTATAAACATTGCAAAGAATTTTTATATAAAACCAGATCAAAAACTGGAACAATGGAAATGCGCAGCCATTCATCGACATTAGGCAAGTGTATTTCTAGTTCAATTTGCACAGCCTAGGTCAATGCTCGCTATTATCACCATTTCTTTTGCGATGTTCATTCCGTTTCTTTGCCCAGGTTTGCATCCCGCATCTATTTTCGGCCGGATGCATTGGAATTTTCCATTGGATGAATGTATGTACTTCGAAGTACTGGAATTTAGTTGCTTTTGTAAAAACTTTGTAAAGAGTCTTGTCTTTTCTGCTGATGTTTTTGTGCGCCAAATGGTTTCATCAATTACATATAAAGAGGAAGAGCCAAATAAATTATAATTGCCAGAGCCATATAGTGTGTGACGCAAATCTATAAACTGAGCTTGAGTTACACTATATAACCTGTTAATTAATTCAGGTATCTTGTGTTGTTCCCTATCAGCAACCTGCTTAAGTTTATTGTTGATAGATTCTGAGTTGTTGTTGGTCCAAAGACTCGTGATAGTTTTGTTTTTTAATGGTTTGTACACAAACATTTTAATTTTTTGACTTACGAACTTATTGAAGTACTGTGCGAAATTGGGATATTTTTTTAAATACATTGCCAGATCATCTTCTCGTTTTGCAAACTCAGCGTCATCTTGACTGAATATTAGGCCACAGTAGTAGAAGGACATGATGTTCCTATCTCAGATGAGGATTCTAGCTCAGAAGAGGTTCCTGGACCAAATTTTTTGATCCAGATCCTCTAGACTTATTTTGTCATATTAAACAATAAAATATTATATAAATAATGGATTATTATAAATCGCCAATAAAAAGTGTTGGATTTAATCTAACAAACAGATTTTTTAAAAGATTCAATTCCATTAAATCAGCTTCGAGATATACTGGCATACAACCCAACATAATAAGCGATTGTATTAAAAATGTTGGTTATCATTTATCAATCAAGTACAGATCAATATGGTTGTTTGCTGATGAAGACAATGAGCGAATAGCGGGTTGGACAACTGATCCAATGTTATTCATCGACAATATGGTTGATGTTTTATTTGACAATGATATTTCTTTCTTAGCTCAAAATAAGGTGACAAAATATGATGATAAAATATATTTGTTAGGGAAAGGGGGTCTCTGAGATAGAAACAACTCATTTTCCTTCTACTACTATAAATAATAAAAATAAAAATAATATTCCTCAGCGAGGAATGTTTTTATTGATGGCACAACACATAATTATAGTAGCATATTTACAGCAAGCATATTTACAGCATTATATATAAGGACTGCACAACATATAAACTTAATTCTAACTTCTGCTCTATTATCTGTTTTAATTTTGTTAATATGACCAGTAACCAAATCATTTAGAATAGCGCCGTTGAATGTTTCATAAATGACGCGGTGACTGTAATAACCAACTCGATCAGTTTTAGTTCCACAAACTGTTACACGTAAATAATCAGTGTTATGCGAATTTCCTGATACTATTTTTGTTTTTCTATTTCATATAATTCCTTTGTCAGAGGCCTCATACAAATCAAACACGGGATGCAGTTGAAATTCATCTTGCAAAGAGAGATTTTCGATATTGTCATCGCTAATCGAGTTATTTACACGATAAACTCGTTTTCCGTCTGGAATTTCAGCGCAGAACAAAGTATAAATAAAATCTTTCCTGAACATTTCAACACGTTCCGTATTATCACTTTTTACTGAAATTTTGATTCCAGCTGATGTTGGTATACCAAACGGTTTTTCATATTTCATATGGATAACAGATCCAAATGCATTCCTGGCATAATGATTATAGATTGGATGAACATGATACTGCCTTTGTTCTTCTGCAGTTTGTCATTATTTTATATAGCATTTTATATCTCTAATTGAAAAATTTTAATAAGCCAGTTAAATACATAAAATATTACATAAATATAATGTTAAAATTACGAGATATTGCTAAGAAGAGCCTTATAAAAGCAGAAAAAATTGCTGCTGCATTTTCTGGTTATGATAACAGTTATAAATTAGATAATCAAACATTTCAGCTAATTTTAACTCCACAAATTTATTTCATCTTTGATAATGTATATTTCGACAACGAAATTGCCGAACCATATTTAATGGCTAAATCATGAAAAATATTAGTTGGAATAAATATTTCCTCAGTCAATGATGAAATACATCAGGAAATAAATAAAAAATTGGAGGAATTTACTACATCAGGATCAGGTTGGAAATTTGAAATTATAAAAGAAGTTTCATTTCACACAATGAAATATAACGTACTCCGCAGTAGTTCTTATGTTGATCTCCCTCAAAAAATTAAAAACAAAAAATGCTGCATAAATGTCAAAAACTATGATAACGAATGTTATCATTGGACAATTTTATCTGCTAGACATCCTCAAGGTTGTAACTGTGATCAAGTTGAAAAATATTTGCCGTACAAAGATGAGCTAAATTTTAATGGAATAACTTTTCCAGTGGCAGAGAATCAGATAACAAAGTTTGAAAAACAAAATGATATTTCGATAAATGTTTTCGGATTAGATGAAAAAGAAAATGTTTACCCAAGATATATTTCAGCGACTGCTACACAAAATACAATAAATTTATTATTTTATAAAGGACATTATAGCTGGATAAAAAAACTTCTACTACTGCCACTGTCTTCACTGAAAAGCATACGAAGTACTGATTTTGTGACAAGATCGTCACATCCATGTTTATGCAAAGAGTACCGAATGTTGTCTTTAATAGGCTTAGTGCAATATTAAAATTCTGCATTACAAAAATTGTATCTTAGAGCATTTGTCAGAGCTTTTTCATTATCCGTACCAAATATAAACTTATCATCTCCAATTATTTTGCGAATATGCGAAAAGAACTTGTAATATGTGTTTTTGTCTGACTCCCAATGAAGACACAGCAGACGTAAGTCAAACCTTGATTCATTCATAGAACGACAGGAGACACACACATAATCCAAATCCAGTTTTCCACATTGTCTTAGTTCTTCTTCACTCATGGACTGACACTGTCTATGGTACCAATTTCCACACGTAATACAGTAAACACATTCAGATGCAGAAGTTGCACTACAACTGCCACAAGGATATTTCTTGGTGCACTTTGAACCCATTTTGCACAATTGAATTAAAATAAATATATTTGATGTAGCAAAGTATACTTGTTGTAGCATATATTCTGAAATGATACAAATTGCTATTGTGAACTTTATATATACCGCTTTGTCAAAGGGTGTACTAGAATAATAGTTTGTGTGTATATATATATATATATATATATATATATATATATATATATATATAATCAATTACAGAATATTCTCACCATTCTCATTCATTGTAGAACACACTACTTTTTATCTACTCACTAATTTGATTTTACCGCCATCTATGACTTCCGTGTGACAACATGTACGCAAATAGTTTGGTTCACACAAAAAATGTTGTGCTTTGAAGACAATTTTTTGCCTAACATTTATATGTATGCATTTATAGATCCTCGCATCTGATTGCACAAATGATTCACATGCGCAGAAGACTGCTTTATCATTATCATTGAATTTCAAGCAATGACGATGACATTCTTAAATGCAGTGACATGAAGTATAAAGAAAATCATGGATCAGCAGTAATTTTCACTTCATTATAGAAATAAAAAATCAGTACCTTTACATGATTTAATTTTGTTTTTTGTATTTAAAACGTCAAGAAGAAATATAATATAATGCTATAGGCCTTTGCGACAACAAATTCTTAACAAAGACAATAACAAATATATGTAAAAATATTTATAATATCATGCACATGTTATTGTTGTCATCCACGATAATATATATGGCACACTGATGGTCCATTATTTACGTCACAATGAGGCCATTTATACCTGGAACGTATTGACTGGGTCCACCTTTGACTTCATAACCAGCATAGGGGATCAATCCAGTAACATTTGTCTCCCTTTTGTCATTTCCATCCGATGTAAATACTAAATGTGGCATGATTTATCATCTGTTTCAACAAGATAGTACTCTTTCCACTGTTTTCTTGTGGTTTTGGGTATGTTTCATTTGATTTACATAATGCTTGTGGTGGATTTGGGCAGGTTTTGGTTGGTTTAACATTTATGATCAGAATTCTGGAGGGGGGGGGGCATGGATAGCAAATGATGAGTAACTTCTATAATTAGTTCCATGACCAATTTACCATGGCGATCTTCATTCAAACCACTACTTACTATTATGTATTTCGAATCCTTTCTATAAGTTATAACATAATTCCTCTAACTGAAAATACTTAATCTCTGCTGTAGTACAGAAATAGCAAAATGGTTTTATCATGAAAAAAAATCTTACTTCCCCATTCTTTAGCTGTATTTATGGCTTTTGCTGAAGCCTCTTCAATGGCTTTTTGAGCGTCTTCAAATGGGTCTCCCTCTTCAGCAATTTCCTCTTGCGTCTCTGTCTCTTCTGGTTTCTTTGTGTCGCTGTTAGGGCTCGACGGAGATGTGGGATCTGTCTTCGGCGCAGTTACAATTGTTTTATTGTCAGAAGGTTCCGTTTGCTCCTTATCTTTATCTTTTTCCTCTGTAGTATTATCAACACGTAGCCAGCTTGTAACGGAATTAAATATCTTTGAAGCCATGGATGAAAACAACAAATGAAGGTAACTTTAAATGGAAAACTACGATACGATTTGGTAGCAAATTTCAGAAAGTAAACATCATCAGGTGATATCAGGTTAGAAAAATGCTTGCTCAAATGTAATAAAACATTATTTCATTACATTGAAAGCCCTTCCTCAACTTGATGAACTTTTCCGGAAGTTGAAGCCAAACTGGTTGTCTGGTTTTGAAATTAGCAAATTGAACAGAAATTCGTTCCTCCTGCATAATAAACCCAACTGAAATGATTAAGCATGGCTGCCTACGACGGCGAAATTATGTCCCGGGCAGTAGATAACGACGAAGACGAGGATGAGAACCAAGAATATGTTTCGTAATACATGTTAAACATAAATCTAGCTTTGTTTTTTTTTTTTAAACATATGATTACCTCGTATCTCAAGCAACAGCTGCAGACTTCAATGTCGACGTTACTATTGACTCATTTGCTCTCTTCCAACAAGGGTAGACCAACAAATAGGTCTCCGCTTTTTTTTTTCTTTCTGACAGCGGAGACCAACGTTGTCGGGCCGTATTCCATGCTGAAGTTTTACGCTGTTTTAACCTCCCCATCACTTCTGACTATCGGACGCTTGCTAGTAATTAGTAAATTTATTTCGACTGACCTCGGTATGCGGATAGTAACTAAAAACCCTCTTCTTTTGACCCATGGTATTAAATCCTTCAAAGTAAATAAATCATATCAAAATCACATTAATCATATTTTATTTTGCTTTATATTATTATTCAAACAAAAACAAATCATAATTCCTGTGTGTGCACTGACATTTATAGTGAGAACATGTAACTACATGTGTATTTCGGTTTTTCAGTGAATTTCGGTGTTTATATTAACCCCTATAGTATAAGTCACATAGCTCATGTACGCGTTCTAAGTCACTTTTTGCAGCTACAGTTGTCATTCTCGAGAATTTTATTATACATACCTTTAATTGGCATTTATTCACTTTCTTTCGCGCCTTGTCCATTCAAATTCCATTGAAGATTATTGTATAAATTCCTTGAAAATTGATTAACGATAGATTCATTGATAACGTACTTTGATATTTGTAGGCACAGTCAAGAAAGTGGGTGATCTTGTTTAAACCTGTCTTGTTGCGCACTATAACGTAAAAGGGAATGCGCCAGCAGTAGGGAAAAAGTTGTACTACAGACATAAACAGAGATGTGACAATGTCATCATTTATAAACAAAGCATGGGGAAACACCAGCAGGAAAAAATTGGCACGCAAGTCCAATAAATTGGAGGCAGTAACTTCGTTTATATCTTCTGTATGGTATGTTATATAATTTATTTCAGTTCGTACATAATACCTATTTTTCCCACACAAGTATGTGCTTGCATGCACATAATAGAATAGAAAGACAGCTGTTGATTCAGATTTATTTTAGTTAAATTTTACATCGTGCTAAATTATCATTTTGAAGAAATGTCATATGTACAAGCTAAGAATAAAATAAATTTAATTGTATGTTACTCCTCTATCCCATAGTTGAACATCCATACAGGAGATGACTGAAGATGCATGCGACTTCTTGTTCATGTGATTGTACACTTGATTCCCCCAGCACTAGTAATAGTTCAATCCAATATAGGCTTTTCTTGACCCATTGTAGTGCCAAACCGCCATCGTAAAAGTCCATAGCGATTGATAATTTTCGTCTGGAATTTTTGCTATGAAAGTGTGTAGATCACTCAAAAATCATGATTGAATAAACTTTGTTATAACTACATTATGATTAAATTTTTAAAATAAAATTATTTTTTAAACTTATATCAGTAAATGCGCTTACATGACCTGTGTGACTCATACTATATATGCAGTAGCTGCCTTTTTTATTTATTGCTTTTAATGCATTCTTAATAATGCTCATATTTGAAATTTATAACTCTGGCTTAGAAATATCATCCTAATGTGCCATTGTATAGTACAGAAAAAACAATGAAAAATTGCAGTCCAGCCTTACATAAACATCATAAAGTATCCCCACAAATTATAGTATTCACACACTTCCTGTTTGTTTTGCACACCCACCCACCCCTCTGCCACTGAATTAAAGAATGAAAGCATCAAGGATATAAAAAATGCATAGTCATTTCATTCATCAATTTATAATTTCTAACCTCGTTGCCAAGGGTACACAGTCATATCACACCCTGGTCATGTTGCATCCAGGTCAAGTTGCACACTAAAACAGTTGTGTTGAACCCAATGCTAAAAGTTATGTCACACCCATACCTGTCAACTTTCAAATGCCAATTAGGGAGATTGATTAAAAACAAAATTGGGATATTGGCCCGAAAATTTGGAGGTTTTTATGCGTCATCTTTTTAACACTGGTTTCAATAAATATTGACCGATCTTCCAGGTCCAATATGCATAAAATTCTCAAAGGACTCACCAGGATGCTCACAGAAACTTTTCCAGGGGGTAGGGAAAACATGTTGTGGTTAGCCATTAAATTTTAAGGTTGTTGGCCTGATCATTTTCAAAGGTGAAATCGGGAGGGGGGCTAGTGCCCCTATGTGCTAGTGACCATGGGACACGCTGTTGCTCCCTGCGACATGCCTTATTTTCCCTTAAGACGTACCCCCTTTTCATATTCTGGTCAGCTGTTGCTAAACTGTACAAGAGCTAAAATTTAGACTTAAGTACACAAGCAATAAAGCTAGTGTGACTACCATATTTTATGTAATTTTTCGTACACAAAAAAATAATTCTTAATTTCAGTGTACGAAAAATTATATGTAAAATAAATAATTATCATTTGGTGGTGCTGACTGTGTACGAAAAATAAAGGATCTTACCAAAACAAGTTCTACAGTAAACACACTACTCGACAACCTAATGGTACAAACGTACAAAGTAAACGTATATTTTCTGTCTCATAAATCAAAAGTACTGTTGTTATTAGTGAACGAGAGAGAGAGAGAGAGAATTATGTCTCAGTGTGCAAGCTCATCTGCATTTAGAACATATGTAGCTGTTATGTTGTGTAATATTGGCAAAATGATCAAGATGGTTTGAACATGTATAAGTTATGGGTATTATTTATTGGTAAATTGTACGCAACGATACGACCTCACATTGTCAAGAAATTAAGTGCAAGTTGTATTTTTACCGCAACAATAATCTCATTATCAAATTGCGGTAAAAAATAAAGAACTTGAAATCAACGTTTAAGTTAATGTGCATGAGTGCGGACGCGCGTGTGTGTGTGTGTGTGCACGCGTGCCAGAGAGATCAATCAGACAAATTTTTTTCAGTGTACAAGACCGTATTTATTCAATGTAGTTTTTATCTGAAGCTTTTGCAAAGAGAAAAAAGACTATTTTCAGTTACCTGACAAGTGGGATAATCCTCATGTATTACAACCCTACTATATTCCATTAGGAATAAACACTGCTAAATCAACAGTTCATTCTTGTTTTAATTATGATGTACATTGTCACAACAACCACATGGGTATACAGTGTTATTTAAACGGTAATTAAACATGCTTAGCGCTTTGGTTATTCTAGTTGAAACCAGATTGAGGGCAAGAATCGACTGAAGAGGTCAAATCAGCGAGGCTGCCAGTAGGGAAATGCGGCTTGCTTTAGGGAAATGAAAGTCTGTCAATGTGCAATTGAAGCCGTTGTCCATATAGCAGATGTTATAAGGACAAGCGATCATATGCATTACTTGTTATTCGAACTCGCCAATAAAGATAATAGAGGGGTATATCATAGAATAGATTTGCAATAAAATGTTAATTATATCCAAGTCAAAACAGAACAAGCACTTAAAAGATAGTATATGTATATATATGAATCAATTTAACGGAGTCCGTGACTTTCAAATTTACGATGGAAAATGACAAGGTTTTTATATTTTATGTTTGTATGACTAATGAAACAATAAGACTAGTTAACCAATGGTCTGTGGTCTTCACTTTAGCATATGCTGAGATGTAATTTTTGTTGGATAAGACAACATCAAAGGGCTTCCGAACTCGTTTTAAAATGCACGTGGTGTTTTGTTACGGTGACGGACTTAATAAGGAGAACTAATTAACGATAATATTTAAAGGTATGATCTGTAAAGTCCTTTGTTCATTTGTTAATAAACACCAGTAGATATTGTAATGACAGTAAGAGTTTATGCACATGGGCGCCCGCAGGATCTTTTGCAAAAGTGGGGGGGGGGAGGTAATTCAGTCACGGCCGGGAGAGTTGGCGTAGTAAGCAGTCTGAAACTAAAGCTAATATTTACTAAACGTTTTGAACAGAATCTTGTGACATATTTTCAGCTTCATTTGCATGATTAAACTTGTCGGAATATATATTGCAGTATGATTTCCAGGGGGGTCACGTGACCCCCCTTGACCGATGCTGCAGGCGCCCATGCTTATGCATCAATCATTATATTTTCTCACCAACAATTAATCATTAATTTTTGTAAAGACAAAATGGGAATACGGTATTTTTGATCTTTTTTGCAAACGTAAACCTTCTTAGTGGAAATTTTATGTCCGATAACTTAATGAATTTTTCAAATAATACAAAGTGATGTGTACGAAAAATTATGATACATTTAAATAATTATTATTTTGATAACTGGATTGTGTACGAAAAATTAAAGGGTACGAAAAAAATACATAAAATACAGTAATTAGCAGTTAATCCTTATCATTGCATTTATCTTGTGAAATGGACTGACCCTCCAACAAGCCTCAAAGAAACCATATTCTACAGTGTGTGTATATAAACACCAGCAATTGACTGGCAAATAAATGATACCCTATTTTCAGAGATCTTGGAAAAGCTTAATCATGCATATTTGGATGCAGTTTTTTATCTGGGACACAGAAAATCACTTAGATGGGAGTCCTCCATATGCATGTAACAGGTGGGCGGCAAAATTCAGAGACTTGCCAGTCCTGCTCCAGCCACCTACTTAGTGGGAAAATGTGTTGATCAATTAGCTGTGCTGATATTTACAATGAAAGGTTTCATTGGCTGAAAGATACAATGATGTACATGTTGCCATTATAAGAGTACATCAAAAGAATATGATGCAATAGCTGGCCAGCAAGTTCAAAGACTTTGACTGCCTGCTGAGTGGTGGGAAAATGTGCTGATATTTACAGTGATTGAATTCAGAGGCAAAAAGACCCAGAGATGTACATGTGGTCATTTATAACAGTACATCAAATGAACAACTTTAGCTTTCATTATTGTGTTCATTTCCAAGTGTAGCTGAATAAGTTGTGCACATGACCTCGTAATCAAGACATGTTGAGACTTAGACAAAATGCCATTTGCAAATTTGGATAAGTATTTTGGGGTTAAACGGCAAATTTACAAAGATTGTAATGAGATTCAGGAGAGTGCTAAAGTTGCTATGACTGATAGTTTTGATGGAACAGTAGCCAAGTGTAAGAAAGTATGTGATGCCTGGCTATATGTTTGGAATAAGACCTCTCCTTGGATTGACAAAATTCAGTCTCACTCTGATGGACAAACAAGACCTATATGTCAGTGTTATAAAGAATGTAGAAATTAAACTCGATGGCAACCATAAGTTATTCTAATCTTTAAAGTTTTCTGGGAGGGGACTGCAACTTTTGCTGGTGGGACTCCTATTTTTACCGAAATGGGAGTCCTGAACTCCTAGTTTTAAAATCATAGTGAGACATCTGCCTATTTTGTTGCAACTTACAATGCCTATATCTTCATTGCAACAGTTCAAATCTGCAGTCACAAGTTACCATACATGTGGCAACTGTTATTCCGATGTTTTATATCTCACCTTATTTCCTTTGGGTAAATTTGTAAGGCATGTAACACTGTTTACTAAATAAAATTTTTATTCTCCATTAGTACTTTTGGGGAACATATACTGTGCTGTATATTTTTTAAATTCCTTCCTTTAATTTAATCATGGTAATTAAAGTTTACATATACATTACTCTGAGGAATGCCAGGTGTTTACTGGTGTAACTTTTATTGATGGAATGGAGATGTTATTTTGCTTATAGAGAAAAATACGCAGCATTCACAGTGATCATTTATTGCATTGAAACTAATCGGTGATGGTCTTATTGTTGTGGTTTATATTTTAACTATAGTACTGTTGATGGGGTTAAAAATTTCTGAAATTTACATGAATAATTTTTAAACATAACGTTCTATTTACTGAAGAAAAAAACTTTGTTGTGTGATATTAATTATTTCATCACAACAGTATTCACATATAAAATAGAACGTGGCTTCTGTGGATTGTATTTGATAATAATGTAATGATCAGAAGTTCTCTGCAAAATCTAGGAGAAATTATGAGATTGGGAGATAGGTATGGAACGACCCCAAAAATCGGGAGGTAATTTCTCCCGGCATGAGAGTTGACAGGTATGCACACCCAATGCTAAAGTTATGTTGCACTCAATGCTAAAGTTATGTTAAGTTTTAGTTTGTGGAATTAACTGACGACATGTGTCCCAGGATGATAACTGTCAGATGTTAAGGACAGGTTTTTGTCTAGCTAATAATTGCTATATATATATATATATATATATATATATATATATATATATATATATATATATATATATATATATATATATTGTGGACTTTGACCTGAAATCACACTATAGAATTTTATTGAATGGCATACAAGTGTTTATATTAACATTGTTTTCCTTGAATGTCTACCTTCCTCATTGCTAGAACATCTCATTATAAAAATCCCAGAGGAACATCTAGAGGAAGTCCCATTATAAAAAAGCCCAAAGGAAGATCTAGAGGAAGTCCTCTGCATTTTGCAGTTGGACACATACACTATTGTAATGTCGGAAAAAGTTTGTGCATGAAAAGTTTTAATTGTGCATATTTTTTGCCTGATACAATTCATATAATGTTCTTGAATTCCTACACCAAGTTTATGTCAGTTATGACTATGTACATTACGATTTTTCTGACAATTTATTTCTTCAAAATAATTATTATTGAGATTGTCATTTATTTCTAATTTATTTAGTTTTTGATTTCACAATTAAAAGGAATGTACAATGAAACAGAGGCAGGTGCATATAAATTTGTAAGTAAAATAGTAGATGGAAGAATAAAATGAATGAAGGAATTAACAACTATAATGAATGTAAGAAAAGATATATAATTAGGAAATTTACAACAT
Source organism: Megalonaias nervosa (assembly GCA_016617855.1). Taxonomy (NCBI): domain Eukaryota; kingdom Metazoa; phylum Mollusca; class Bivalvia; order Unionida; family Unionidae; genus Megalonaias; species Megalonaias nervosa. The sequence goes on along the minus strand of JAECUM010056464.1, from coordinate 9,236 downwards.
AAAAGATGCAAATTATGACATTTAATGGAAGTTTCTATTTAATAGGGTCTTTTCTGTTTTATTAGACTGAACAATACCACAGTTACCTTCATAGCCAATAAATCAATAATCTCTCCAAAACAGAGGACTTAAAGTCTGCAAAACAAGTCTTCATTTGCTTTAACTATTAAATCTGGTTAAATATCTAATCATTAAGTGTTATTTTGTACACATTGATATGAGTGTTATTTTGTACACATTGATATGAGTGTTATTTTGTACACATTGATATGAGTGCTATTTTGTACACATTGATATGAGCAGAGCAACATAGTTCACAGAGTGTATGGGATAGTTCAGCATACGCATCACTTTGTGCACACTTAAGTTTTCTTCTGTTTACTGCAAAACAGGCCCATTCAATTGCTTCAAGCAGAGAACAACTGGGAAATGGTCATGTTTCTGTTGTTAAATTTGTCCCAATGAGTAAACAACTTTGCTTGTATTTCTTGGTACATTTTTTTCTGTTGACTCATATGTTTCTCTTCATACACGAATGGCAGCTGAATATTTACAAATTGGCTGCATATATATGGCCCAAACAAGCAGGACTGAATAATGGATTTGTTATCCATTATCTTTCTTAGTAGTTATGTAGATCAGCTTAGGGTCTAAATTAGTGGTTTTCTCTTGCTGTATATCAAAGGTTTGCTCTGTGTATTCCTGTGGTAAAACTGGTAGAGCCATTAATTTCTGGTCTATCTCTCCATATAGCCTCCAAATTGCTTTGGTCAGATGAGAGACACAACCTTGTATCTGAGCTTCTGGAAAAACTGACAACAATCAAAGCCATCTGACTTGGCACATTGTAGTTTACAGCTGAAATTATTGTTCCATCATTAACAGTGGAAGTTTGGTAATTGTTTCTAATTAATCTGACCTCCACTTATAGTTGAAATAAATAATAATGTGGAAAATTGTCAAGTCTTAAATGTTCAACAAATTTTAGGCATTCTGTTTGGTTATATCCACATGTTTCCTATTATTTGTTGGTTCTTATAAGGAAAAAAATATAAAAACAAAATTTTTATCATGATATATATGTGACAAATGGACAGGATACGTATATTGGACATACACTGTCACATATGGACAGGCCAAGTATATTGGATGTCTAATGTGTGACTTGCAGATAAGATAAGTATATTGGAAGTCCACTGTGTGACTTGCATATAGGATAAATATATTGGAAGTCCACTGTGTGACTTGCATATAGGATAAATATATTGGAAGTCCACTGTGTGACTTGCAGATAGAACTATATTGGATATCTAATGTGTGACTTGCAGATAGGATAAGTATATTGGACATCCACTGTGTGAATGAATGGCAAATTTTGCCCAAAGTCTTGTTAGCTCATTGTGCCATCAAGAATCAACTCTAAAGGTGCACAGTACCTTCAAGAAAATAAAAATAATTGATGTAGATGCTAAAGACTTCTGACATATAACATCTATTTTGTTTTATGAAAGACTCTATAGCATCACTGTTTTATGAAATACTTTATTGTCTTGACCAGTAGTCATCACTGTTTTATGAAATAATCTATTGTCTTGATCAGTAGTAATCCCTTTGTTTTGTGAAATATTCTGTTGTCTTGGCTAGTAGTCATCACTGTGCCCATTATGATGGCACAATCTTTGAATGTGCCTGGGAATGGGGTCTGATCACATGTTGTAACAATGACATGCTTTTGTGATGATTGTGTTTGTGGTAGTTGTGCTTGGGCATTGGAAGATGCTTAACAATGTCAATTTCATCATCTAATCAGATTATAAGATCTTATCATTTGATTTTTGCTTATTCATTATGATAACCAACCATGTGTTATGAGGATAGTCTAATTTCACTGTTTAGATACTGGTACTTGTTATTCAGAACAAAAGTAAAGAATTTGGATCTAAATGATTGATTCCTGTTTTAGTGTGAGAGCAAGATGGTCCCCATTGATTAGGGCAGAGTTGTTGAAGACTGGTGGCAAATTACCATGTAAATTCATGATTGTGGCTGTTGGAGTAGCTGCTTCAGGTATGTGTAAATAGTGCTACTCTAATTGACTTGGTAATATATCTGCATTTCTGTCTAGGAGTTCCGCTTCATTAGTTATAAGTATGCCTACACCAAGACTATCCTAATTTTGTTAAGCAATAATTTTGATGAGACAGATTATTAATTTAGAGTACACAGATTATAAATTTGGACTTGGCAGATTGTAAATTTGAACTAGGCAGATTAAAAATTTGGACTAGACTGATTATTAATTTGGACTTGACAGATTATAAATTTGGAAATGACAGATTGTAAATTTGAAGTAGAGAGATTATTAATTTGGATTAGATTATTAATTTAAACTAGACAGTTTATTAATCTGGACTTTACAGACTATTAATTTGAACTTGTCAGATCATATGTTTGGACTAGACAGTTTATTAATTTGGACTTGTCAGATCATATATTTGGACTAGACAGTTTATTAATTTGGACTTTTCAGATCATATATTTGGACTAGACAGTTTATTAATTTGGACTTGTCAGATCATATATTTGGACTAGACAGTTTATTAATTTGGACTTGTCAGATCATATATTTGGACTAGACAGTTTATTAATTTGGACTTGTCAGATCGTATATTTGGACTAGACAGTTTATTAATTTGGACTTGTCAGATCATATATTTGGACTAGACAGTTTATTAATTTGGGCTTGAAAGATCATAAATTAAACATAGGTTATGTAGCATTACTGGTCATTTTTGCATCTGGATGTAAGTACAAGATTTGTTTTAGTGCAAATGACCTTTCTGGGATAGCTTAGAAATTCCCAAGAGCCAAAGTATACACTTAAAGTACACTCATTCTTAGCTGACATGATGTACCATTATTCTCCCATTATAAGCTACCCATTTATAATGCCACCTTTTGATTGCATGAGGTTGGCCTTGTACAAGGGGACCAGTATTATTATTATTATGATTATTATTATTATTATTATTTACATGGCAGGTTTTGTGAAGTCATATATTGTACAAGAGAGTTTCAGCATAATTGGAGCATTATTCACTGGAATGAAGGAAGGAGACATCAATACCTTGACACAGCAGTCTCCAACAGACAAGACATGTTATGTCTACCACTCAGAAAGCATGCCTGATATACTGGCTGTTCTTTGTAATACAGATGTCCCTGCGGAACAGTCATATTCTTTTGTACATGAGGTTCAGTATTCATTTATTCATAATGTATTCTTTTTTTCCACTTGGACTTAATGGAAAATGTAGTCTCTGCTTGATGCTAACTCTGCCACTAGGGGGCAGCATCAGGGTCATTACTGTGGTATAAATCATTGCACTTCAATCAAAATGTCATTGTGGAAGCTGATACAAACAACAGATGTCACAACTAGGAGACATTAGGGACATTACTGTGGTACATTTGTAAACTTGCATCAGAATGTCATTGGGAAAGTTGATCTAAGGGACTGGTGGCAGGACTTGGCTTGATGCTAACTCTGCCACTAGGAGTTAGCATCAGGGTCATTACTGTGGTATAAATCATTGCACTTCAGTCAAAATGTCATTGTGGAAGCTGATACAAACAACAGATGTCACAACTAGGAGACATGAGGGACATTACTGTGGTACATTAGTAAACTTGCATCAGAATGTCATTGGGAAAGTTGATCTAAGGGACTGGTGGCAGGACTTGGCTTGATGCTAACTCTGCCACTAGGAGTTAACAGGATCATTACAGTTGTATGCATTAGCATTTTTAGGTCAGAATGACAGTTGGAAAGCATATACAAAGGACTGATTGGTTGGACATGGCCCTGTGCTAACCATAGCACCAGGAGTCATTGGGTTCATTATTGTGATGTACATGACAGTGGGAAAGCAGGTACAAGGGGCAGATGGCAGGGCTTGGCTTGATGCTAACCCAACCACCAGGAGGTGGTAGGGTACTTACTACAGTAAACCTGACATTAGTATAAGCCAATGCAATGGAGGATTAGGTGTGATGTGTAAATGCCAATTCTTTGGATTTAGCCTGGAATATCTAGATATTTAGCACTTACTTAAGATATAAAGGTTGGTGTTGGAAACCTCTCCAGACAGATTATCCAGAAGTTATTCATATATGAAAACGATACTTCTCTGAAGAAATAAATAGTGGTGCTCAAATGGAAATTTCTGATATTCATTTTACCAAATTTCGGACAGGTTTCATGCATTTTCATTGGTCAAAGTATCCCACATAAAGACATGGGATGCATTTTTGCAACATTTCTGACAAGTTTCCTATATTTTCATTGCTCAAATTATGCCACATAAAGATCTGGTATGATACTAGTAGGAAATGTGGAAAAATTATGATGCAGTATAAGGACTGTCATACTTTTTCTAAGCTTTAGGTTAGCTTTCTCTATTTTGTGTGCGCATGTAATTGAAAAGTTAAATACATTGTCAAATATGAATATTACTAAAGAGTTAAGCTTTCGCCAATGTATAATTTTTCAATGTAATTATGCAATTATTTCTCTGCTTAAATTTGACATAAATACGATTTTGGTATAATTTAGAAAAAAGGATAATTAAGGTCCGTAAGTAGATTAAATTTGTTGTATGGTTTGCTAGTGACTGTGTAAAGTTACCTGTTGATTTGGTACAATTCCTCAACATGTAGCAAACAAATCATGTACCTTATAATATTTACATATCTTCATTATAAACCCCTCTCCTAACCCAATAAAGTGGCGCTTTCTTTACCCTTCAACTCCAGTTGTTTTTAATTGAAAACAGAATTGTTGACAAATATGTGTAACACAGAAATCTGTGTTTGTTTGACATAGGTATATTGTTTTTGTATCAACTTCTACTTTTCACGTTCATAAGGAAAGGCAAATACTGCTGTTCTGCAGATATTCTTGTATCAGTTTTATTTGTGCTACATGAAGTATCAGCATTCCTGTAACATTATAGATAATTATATTGTCAAATTAAGAAAATTATAACCATTGCGAAACAAATATTTGAGTAGTCACATTCTTTTGTATGTAAGATATTAAGAATCCCTACAGTACTCCATCATTTTGTATTTCATAGGGCCAGAAAAATAAACCTATGCTAACAGTGAGCACTGGCTGCAAGGGTGTACATCAACCTATGCTGACAATGAACAACGATGAAATGTGTATAAGCAACCATCCAACATCTTCATTGACAAGTAACACTTATTACCAAACCATTAAGGGACTGGGGCTGGTATAGCACAGGGGAGAGGGTGCAATCCCTACCCAGCAGCATTCCCCTTCTTAATGTACCACACTACTTGGCATGGCTCTGTGAACCCCCAAGATTTACGAGAACTAGAAATATATAATGCCAGGGACTTGATGAGTATGAGTGAGAACAGTAAGGAACTTTGAGTACAAGTCAGAGCAGTAAGGGACTTTGAGTACAAGTCAGAACGTTGGTTGGTTGGTTGATTGAATTTTTACGGCGCACCAGCACTGTTAGGCTATTTAGCGCCATACAAAAGGTTATATGTTTGATCATTTAAAAGTGGCAAAAGGTTTTGTATCGACCAGCGAAACGAAACCAAACAGTTGAAAGTAAAACGATAAGATGGTAACAGTGTTAAATAAATAAAGTTTACCGATCAATGGGGAATGTAAATGGTATATGAAAATGAAGACAGATGAAAGGTAATTAAAATTTAGGGATGGTATATATAGCACATAAAACTGCTCAAGGTGATAGCGTAAAAGCTATAGCTTATAATAAATGTTTACTTCTTTCAGGAATTCTATAATATAAGACACGCTCTCTGTATCAAAGAGCTCCCTAATGTCATGCACATTGTAATACTGATCATGCGTAGGTTGTAGGTCGAAACACTCCAACATACAAGTCAGAATAGTAATAGACTTTTGAGTATGAGTCAAAGCAGTAAGGGACATGTGAGTATGAGTCAGAGCAGTAAGGGACTTTGAACACAAGTTAGAGCAGTAAGGGACCTGTAATGTCAAGTTCCTCCACCTCAGCAGAGATTGAGTAAGGTTGGGTTTAGCCCAGCTAAACATAGAGATTGAGTTAGGTTGGGTTTAGCCCAGCTAAACATAGAGATTGAGTTAGGTTGGGTTTAGCCCAGCTAAACATAGAGATTGAGTTAGGTTGGGTTTAGCCCAGCTAAACATAGAGATTGAGTTAGGTTGGGTTTAGCCCAGCTAAACATAGAGATTGAGTTAGATTGGGTTTAGCCCAGCTAAACACAGAGATTGAGTTAGGTTGGGTTTAGCCCAGCTAAACACAGAGATTGAGTTAGGTTGGGTTTAGCCAAGCTAAACACAGAGATTGAGTTAAGTTGGGTTTAGCCAAGCTAAACATAGAGATTGAGTTAGGTTGGGTTTAGCCAAGTTAAACACAGAGATTGAGAATATTGTTTGTATACACCAACTATATGCTGTCTACCTAGTAGGGATCAACATTCATTGATAATTGCAAATTTTTCTGTCCATTTCCTTTTATCTCATGACAGGGTTCATACGGTCTTTGAAGGTCTTTGACAGTTTGGGAAAAATGAGGTAGCATTTTCAAGGCCTTGAAAGTTTGGGAAAAATGAGGTAGCATTTTCAAGGCCTTGAAAGTTTGGGAAAAATGAGGTAGCATTTTCAAGACCTTGAAAGTTTGGGAAAATCGAGCAGATTACCCTGAGGTCTTTAAAAGTCTTTGAAAATTGAAATAAACCCAAACATTTTAATTTCTTTCCATAATCACAAATAAAATTGTCCAAGGTTGTTAGATTTGGATGTAGTCAAGTTTTCCTGGTTTCTTTCTTTTGATGACCTATTCAGTTTTATTTCATCATTAAACAATATTGTAGTATTTTGCATTTGTTATTTTCTCATATAACATAACTTTTATACAAAATGTTCATGAAAATAGGTCTTGGAAATCTTTCTTTGTGGTTTTTGAAAGTTTAGGAATAGTCTTTGAATTTATTGTTCAGAATTCTGTAGGAACCCTGCATGATTAGCTTACTTAAAACTCAAATCTAGATGCCAAACACTTTCCGTTTGTATGATGATTATCATTTGTCAGAAATAACGTGTCTTAAACTTTGTTAAGGTCGATTGATTTCATTTGTCTTATATACTTACTTATAAGTCGAGTCCAACTGCAAACAGTATAGACTCTGATCTGCATAAAGCTCTGGCAGGACAGAAAGTGTGCTGTTTGTTCTCCTGATTATTCCTAACAAGCTGCACAGACCCAGATCTGCTGGTGCATTATGCAAAGGCAGATTGGGTCTGTGCAGTTTGCAGTTGGACATACTTCTATTCAATAATAATAAATTAATATTGATAAATAATTCCAACCTTTCTACCAAAGACCACTGGAAGTGGTTGATTAAAGGTTTGTTTAAATTGCTTTCAAAGGAATGCACTCTTTATATAGACTTAGCCTAAATTATTTCTTAGTGTATAATGTTTTTTTTTTAGCTGTTCTCTGCCGTTGATATAAGTGAATGCTGCATATTGATTCTGGCCGTTTCCATGATAAGTGACTATAGGAGTGAGGTCCCAGTATCAGACATGGCTGTCCCTTTCATGCGGGCTCTCAGGACCACCAAGTACCATATGACACCACTATGCCCATACTTGGAACAGCCCAATATTATCTCAGGACTCCAGGCTCAATGTTAGAATAACATATTAGTAATTTTTACTTGGATATATGTGTATTGGAGACTGTCATATATAATTTTGGTATTTTAGTTATAGCCTGTCTCATCTTAATTGTGTCCTTTTTTTAAATTTGGAAATTTGCATTTTAAATTATCATCACTTATGGATGAAGTTTCAACAGTTTTTCCTAGCCTTAGAATACAGGCACCTGCTTGCAAGTATGGTCTACGTCTACAAGCATATCCAATAAATTCTTGTGTCTAGTTTTCCAGGTTTTAAGCTCAAGGAGAGTGAAATTCAGAGCTCTGAAAAATTCTATCACTTTTAGAGTTTTGAGATATGAAACAGACTACCAAATAAAATATTTTAAATTCAAAATATATGAGCCAGCAGAGCAGTGTTATATATATATATATATATATATATATATATATATATATATATATATATATATATATATATATACACACACACACATATCAGTGCCTTTCTTTGCAGGGTCTAGCTGTGTCAAAATAACAAGGCCTTTAGAAATCAAGAACCATGCTATAATGAAGTTGGGTATGGTTGTGGAGTGCTGTACTGTTGATAAACTGATAATTTACATAATTTGGATAACAATAATGCAGGTTGTTTTATGTTTAGAAATAATGAAATGATTTTTGATCCCATATATTTTAATTATTTAGTCTTGAGACAGTATCTTTGAGAATTTATTTGAAATCATTTCTGTTAACTTTGTCGGTTTGTTACAGTGCTAACCTACTGCCAGCTACAGAATGCCAAGGCCATACTGTATAACTGTTACACAGACAGAATTGATCTGGATGTGACCACAATGAAAGCATTTCTCCCACTCATTAAGAGCACACCTGTCAAAGATTTTGTTTTGGTAAGTTTAAGCAGTTGGGGTACATTATTCTCCCCAGCAAAATTATATTATTTTGTAATCCTATCCAGATTTACAGGTCAGTGCTATTTTCTTTTATTCAAGAAAATGTTGCTAATCAGAAATTTTACGCTATTAGTCCAAAACCTTTTATTTCCATATTAAGAGTTGATTGCAGATAAGAAGGTAAATCGATGTGAAAATTGGATTTAATTTGACAAATGCAGTACATGATACCAACCTAGCATTCTTTGTAGCTGCTAGAGCTGGGTGCCATGCACATTTTTAACCACTGTATATAGCAGGGTATTTCTGAACATACTGTGATATGTACTATGGTATACCAGGGTTTTTCTGAACATACTGCGATATGTACCATGGTGTACCAGGGTATTTCTGAACATACTGCAATATATACCATGGTATACCAGGGTATTTCTGAACATACTGAGATATGTACCACGGTATACCAGGGTTTTTCTGAACATACTGTGATATGTACTGTGGTATACCAGGGTTTTTCTGAACATACTGCGATATGTACCATGGTGTACCAGGGTATTTCTGAACATACTGCAATATATACCATGGTATACCAGGGTATTTCTGAACATACTGAGATAT
>JAECUM010056463.1:0-27142 GCA_016617855.1 Megalonaias nervosa | reverse complement strand
AAACAAATAGGAGATCTCAGGATCTTTTTCCTGTTCGACGACAAGTGATTGTCGTTTAAGTGACCTCATCAAAAGCCTGACCAATACATATGTCAGCTAAAGGAATATTTTCCATATCAAAATTATTCTCAAGAGCTTTCTTTGACATAGCTCTGGTAGCTGCACAAGCTGGGTATAACTCAGTGTATTCTTTTTCAATAAGATCAACTTTCTGATCCAAAGAAGGCTTGTTAGTTACAAGTGGATTAACCACAACCTTGTCTCCAGCTAGGTCGTTGCCTAGCAACAAATGAATGCCCTCAACCGGTAAAGTAGACACTATACTGACTGTCACAGGTGCTGAAACTAAGCCTGATGACAAATTTACAGAATGGAGAGGAACATTAACAAAGCCGCACTCTACTCCCTGAATGAGAACACTCTCATTTGATCAGGACTTCTCAGGAAAAGGCAAAGTACCTGATAATAAAAGACTCTGAGAAGCTCCTGTATCCCTTAAAATTTTAATAGGGATAGGATTGGCCAAATCACCCAAGAGTGATATAGAACCCTTCGACATGAATGGTTCATAATTCTCCATAATATAATCAGACTGGGGTTTATTAGACTCAACAAATGTATTGCTTTCAGTACATGACCGTGACCTTGACCTCTTTGAAATAAGAGCATATGGGATAGGTCTATCTTGATTCTGATGCCTATATTTCAATTTGAAGCAATCAGAAATGACGTGTCCTTTTTTTCTTGCAATAGGTACACGTAGGAATAGACAAGGATTTTGAATCAGGTTTATCAGAAGCTTGATTTTTAGAAGTTGTGCCAGATTGAATTTTAGGAGGAGTCGTATTGGGCTGAAATACCTTTCTACTAGTAGACTGCTGAGTGAATGATTTGCCTACAACAGGAAATTGATGAGTTAAGGAATACTCATCAGCAGCAAGAGCTGAATTTTCCAAGGTTTCAATCTTACGCTCTTCAAGAGGAGTTTTAATGTCATAATGGATACAGTTTTTGAAATCTTCAAGTAATACAAGTTGTTTGAGACTTTCATAATCATGTTCAACTTTCTTTGCTAAGCACCATCTCTCAAATAACTGCTCTTTTCCTCTTGCAAATTCGACATGAGTTTGTCCAGGTTCTTTTTTTATAGTTTCTGAATTTTTGCCGATAAACCTCAGGGACTAACGCATAACCCTTGAAAATGCATTCCTTATCCAAATCATAGTCAGAACTTTGTTGTACTGACATTGAATGGTAAATGTCACTAGCTTTACCAGCTAGTACACATTGTAGTAGCTGAGTCCAATACTCCCTTGGCCATTTCAAATTTTCCGCAACTTTTTCACAACGAGGAAAATATTTGTCTACTTCTTTTTCTCTAAAAGGAGGCACTAACCTGATATTTCTTGTAATGTCAAAACTTGAATTTGTATGTGAAGTGGAAATGTGCTTTTCACTTGCCAGCTCAAATTCTTTCATTCTAATTTGAAATTCCTTTTCATCCTTCTCATTTTGGATTTGCATCTGTCTGTCTGTCTGTCTCTCTTTCTTCAAATTGTAACTGTTTATCTTTCTCCCTCTCCTGTCTCTCTCTCTCCTCTTTTTCAAATTGCAACTGCAATTGTTTCTCTTCTAATTGCACCTGCAGTTGTTTCTCTTTCTCCTCTTTTTCATAAAGCATTCGTTTATCTTTCTCTCTTTCCTCTTTCTGAAGCTCGAGCTTCCTTAACTCCAATTCCATTTTGTATTTCATTTTTAATTGCATTACTTTTATGACAGAGTCTGATACCGACTTACTGACTGAAGCCAAAATGCTTTTATCAAGAACATTCTTCTCTACCAAATATTGAATCAAAATATTTTTAATTTCTTGTTTCGTTAAGGAAGATTTTGCTTCAGAAAGTTCGTACTTTCTAGCAAGTTCAAGCAACTCATCTTTTTTCAGACTATCCAACTGCTCCTGAGTTGGACTAGAAAGAAAAGTTTCCACTTTTGATGACATTGTGAATGAAAGCCTGTTGTTTTCAGTAAAGATTTCAAACAAAATGTAAAATAGTACTTGGGATTTAAAACTAGGGGAATTTAAATTTCAAAAGCAATTTTCTGAAATATTTTAGACAAATTCAAATATCCCAAGGACGAGGCCCCACTTTTCTCTTGTTACGTGTAGGCTCGTAAAATAATAACAAGAGAAAAGAGTGAAGTCAACAAGTCTTGTAAGTTTTAACAAAATTATTTATTTCCCTAGAAAACAATGTAAAAATTGGAAATAGGACTTATAGTTTGTGAATATAATCCAAAATTTAATCCTAAGATTGAAAAATACAAGTCCTATCACTAAACAGTTCTAACAAAATCCTGGTTCGAATCTCGATGAAATTCCAATATGGAGACGATGACGTCAGAAGAGTGGTGGTAACAGATCCTCGATTGAATAACAGTTTATGTTTCCATATAACTCCATAATAAATTTCCACTGAATTTTTTTGTCCCAGAACTTTTATAAAAAAGTACACTTGTTTGGTTTTCTAGAGAATAAATTATTAAATTCCAAAAACAAATGAACTTCAAAAACAATCTGGCTTCAACAATTGAAACCTCTCGAGCCCTCAAGGTTTAAAATACAACTGAATAGATTTAATACCAATTTGCTGTTTTAAGCCTCGATTTTAGGTCACATGGTACTCCACGCGATAGGCTGCGCGATTTACTAATTTGAACATCGTAATAATATAAAATGCCATTTGTCACGTATGCAAGAATAGCCCTATCTAAGTACCAGATTCTCACTCTGAAATAAATTTAAAAATAAAACATTGTTTATTCAGACTACACGTAGGCCGAAATGACCTTGGCAATAGCCAATCGTTTTCGCGTTGTGTATACAAAACGGTGTACAAGAGTGAGCTACAAATAATGCTAATGTAACACCTTTTACGTTTTAGATAAACAGAATTTACTGAAAGAAAATATCGAATCCAGAGAAAATAATCATTACAATAAAATGTAATGAAACAAAAATAAAATGAAAAAAAAAAGAATTTTAAAACTAACACACAAGCATTTTAATTACATATACGTAACACTATCTCCTGTGGCCATATCGAGTTCCGTGGCTATGTTGGAGAGATCAACAGGAAGTATGATTCTATGGGAACCAAGGTAAAATTAATATCAAGTATGAGGAACAATGGGAATTTAACATCAAGTATGGCCCTATGGGAATTTAACATCAAGTATGAACCTATATGAATTTAACATCAAGTATGACCCCATGGGGATTTATGGGCAGTTAGCGTTAAATATAATCGAATGCCATAAGGGTTCAATGTAATGTTAAAAACGTTTATAGATAAGAAAATAAGATGACCTTATTTGGATTTAAGATTTTGGAATTCCATGAGTTAATACCTATTTTGACTGACCAGGACTAATCACAACTCGCTAACACCTACATCTACAAACTAAACAAATTACAAATGGGCTTGTAAGGGGTGAGGTGGGTAACTGTAAAGCAGGACGTGCATTTATGAAGAGTATCATTTAATCACCATGCACACCCACCTTCCCTGTACAACATTCACCTTCACTACACAACACTCATCCTTTATAAACCAAACATGGGAGGGAAGGTAGTGACAGGTAAGGTTCACTCACAGATGGACTATCCAGCCTATCATGTTACAACCATACCATATAAATAAACTTTTTTAAAAAACCTCTCTTATGTCAGTGTTACCTACCAAATGACTGATCCAAACTTCACAGAAACAAAATCCCAGTATACACAACATGTGTGTAACTAAATAACCCAAGGGCTATATAAATGTACAAGCAGATCCATTAAAAAATGAAAATAAAAAATTTTTCCTACATCTAATATTGGATATACAAATTAAATGTTTAATTTTTATCCGATCTCACCATTAGTTCAAAAGTAATTAGCTTCCACCTTTTGTGTAAATTTTCACTTGCCTGTGGGTTACATTACGTGCAACCCTTCTTTTTAACTATGCGGCTTTTAAAAGAAGAGTGTCGATTTTATGAAATGATAACTTACATGGCATGTTAATGTATTTGATTATTTCACCACATCGTTTAATGACACAGCGAATGATTATATATATATTTTTGTTATCAGAAAAGCAAAGTAATGCAACATACTCCTGTATGGAATGGTCTGTGATCAGTTGACTCAAGTTTTCGTTAAACGGCTCAAAAGCGTTGTTTATGCTATTCTATCCAAGTTACTTTGGTTCATGTTTTCAATAAACGGATTAACGTTTTAATATACAGTATGGTTAAATACTCAAATGGTTTGGTTAAGTGAATATATGGAAGGAAAATACAAACGGAACGGATCGGTCCTTCCTATCATCTTCCACAAATATGAAACATGAATGTACAGTGAAAGTTCACAATGTAACACACAGTTTATCTGACAGAAGGGTTAATCAGACGAATTTTTGTAACGGCCTTTGTCCGAAAAAAAAAAAAATGACAGCAAACGATCGATATATATATATATATATATATATATATATATATATATATATATATATATATATATATATATATATATATAACACTGCATGTTTTATTTAACTTTATTATCAACAGCTTTTGAGGATATCTGGGATGAATTAATGTCCCCAAAATCATCAGCGACCAAGTCACAAAGGATTTACGTAAAAGCATGCAGGGCCTTGCAAGTCTTCCCTTCAGCCTTTTTTGTCAAGAACCTTAGAGGGTTTAAGATTGATATGCCCCATTACTACTTTGGACCCCAGCGGATCAAGGCATGTGCAATCGCTCTATCTGTAAGTTCACATCATTTGGACCCTTACTAAACTTCCTGACCCTATAATATTAGTTTATAAAGTTAAATAGATTTCACTCACATCACATGATCTACTTCTTTCCTTATGCCCGTTTATCTCTTTGTCTTTCAAATTTTTTTACGTTTATTTGTCTTTTCTGTTTCTGTGTCTGCCTGCCTCTGTGTGTGGGGGTGGGGGTGGGGTGCTAGCATTAAAACGCTTTCGGCTAAGGCTGCGGACACGGTTGTACCTTTCACATTTGAAACCACGCGCTAACAAAATAAAGTTTTAATACCGTAAAAATCTATATATTTTCGTCAGAAAAATTTGGTACGACTAAGATGATCTTGCTATGATTATGCCCTTTATAATGACACCAATCTCCCTCACCACAACACGTGAATATCTCTAAAACGGGAGATTTTCAGCCCCATAGAGAAGCTGTACAAAACAAGATCGGATATATTTCATATATAACCCGGTGAAAGTTGCGTCACATATAAAACATTAATGATGGAAAAAAGTGGTCGGCAAAATCACTTACTATGAACTGAAAACATCCAATAACAGATCCAGGAGAAAATGGACAGCCGCTAATGCACAGTGTAGGCCAAAGCGTAATCTCGAAAGCGGCCAGTACAAGCGTTTCCGTACTCACATCTTCTTCTTCTATATATATGTGTGTGTGTGTGTGTGTGTGTGTGTGTGTGTGTGTGTGTGTGCGTGCGTATTACAAAAATATATCATGTCAATATACCTTACTGTAATCATAATCAACTATATATATATATATATATATATATATATATATATATATATATATATATATATATATATATATATATATATATATATATATATATATATATATATATATATATATATATGTATATCTGTGTGTGTGTAAAGTTATCATCCGATTTTATATTTTTAAGCACAGTTCCTCACACAGATACATTGTTATGAGTACAGATACAGTATTATCCTTGTTGAAAGTAGCAAACTACATTTTTGAATAGTGACTATATTAGTATTTGGTTTCTCAGAGTAAAGTATTTGGTACCTGAATGTAGTTCCTAAACTTATTTGTCTTGTACAATATTATTCAACCCGATATCGCTTAAATACATTCGCATAACACATTTTTCTGTTTTTAGCTTAATTCGACTGTGCAATCATTGACTTTAAGTCATAACGATCTTGGTCCAGAGGGCGCTAAGTACATCGCAGAAATGCTCAGGGAAAATCACATGATTTCGGAGCTGGTACGTACTTATGTCTGTAAACTTATAATTTTTGCTGTTTTGTTACCCAAACCTTGATCGGTAGATATGTGTGTGTGTGTGTGTGTGTGTGTGTGTGTGTGTGTGTGTGTGTGTGTGAGAGAGAGAGAGAGAGAGAGAGAGAGAGAGAGAGAGCACCATCCACTGCTGTAATTGTCAACATCATTGACATTATCTCACACCAAGATAAGTGTACGTTTTCTGCAATGGGAAAGATTTCCTTGCTATCCCTTTCTCCATTTACTTATGTATCGAGGACATTTTCTTCCAGAGCTAGGGGTATAAACTGTTACATGAAAAATTTACAGTACACATAAACCCTTTGCTTTCTTCGGTTTTAAGGCTATGTACGCATGTGTGCATTTGTGTGTGTGTGTGTGTGTGTGTGTGTGTGTGTGCTTTCACCCTCTGGTTAAGCTCTTGGGTTTTATGCATATAAGTTGTTGACATATCTTCTTTATTGCATTTGGTCGTTTGAAATAGGGTACACACACACACACACACACACACACACACACACACACACACACACACATATTTATTGCAGCTGCATCAGTTGATAAATGAAGAGAAGGTTTCCATTAGTCAGAAAATAATTATGTGATCATACCCAAATGAGTTTATTTCCATATAATCTGTACGGAGAACTACTTTATACTAACTTCGATAAATAGAGTCACGTGCAACTAAAGTAAACACTGAACTTGAAGGCATACACACTGCACGCCTTTACAATGAAATAAAACGGCGGGTTTATATTTTATTTAGAAAATTGAATAAATGTATTTGAAAGAATAAAATAACACATCTTTGCTGTTTTTCTTAATATAAATCTTTCTTTTATTAGATTTGAAAAAAGACAAGCTGGGAAACTCAAAATCTGTCAAGAACATTGGGGCTATAGCACATTCACTTCAGCTCGTTACAAATGAACTTAAAACAATAGGTAAATGGATATAGGGATTGGGAGGACGGGAGGTTCAAAGACTAACATTATAACAATTGGATCCACAGTCCTACAATTTAAGACGCCGACCTTGATAGTTACAATCTGGGGTGGATGGGAGATCCGTTACCCCCCCCCCCCCATCGTAACCATCAGTGTCGATGTCTTGAACTGTTTGACTATTGGACCCCGATCACTATAACCATTTACCGATAGTCTTAATTTCATTTATAAGTATCCATAGTAGGTAACCTAAAATGTTAATCAACACGAAAAAAGATTTAAAGACGCGAAAATTGGTTACTCAAGTGTCTGGAAAATAAAGATTCGGCCAAGTCACAATGAACTCATGATAGCATCAAATCCAAGTGTCATTCGTATATCAAACAAAACAACACATCCTTTGCTTTGAATATTGAACTTCTACTCAGAAAACATATGCCAATTTAGATAAAAGATTAAGACCATGCTGTGGAATGTTCAAAACCTTAGATCGCCTACCATTGGTAGAATTTTTGTTTGATATTGACTTAGCTATTACATTGCAGATGGAGAATTCCCTGTTCTGTAAATAGTTACGTAGCAAACGCCTCAACAAGAATTCATACGCTTAAACAGGCTCTAAAACTGATAGGAAATATTTTTTTTAAAAACCCCAAAATAACAATAAAAAATAATTGCAATTACAAGAGTTTAACTTTTTTTCCTGAGTTTATCGTGGTATAAACTGTCAGTTGCCGACTCAGGCAGCTTACATAACTCCTTTCGGGTGTTATTTGCTGTGTGATTCGGCAACTGACAGTTTATACTACGATAAACTCAGAAAAATACAACATCAAACTCTTAAATATGTGATTGCTGCCAAAAGTGTATTTGTAGCTTTTCTTTATAGAATTTGTCGGAAAATGGACTGGGTATTGAGGGTGCGCTTTATATACTGGAGGTCCTCATGGAATTTGACAATATCTCAAAGCTTGATCTCTCAGGTAATGTCCTGTGTCAGTGTCAATGATTTGAACATTATATCGATAAAGTAGTTTATTCGTCTTGCTTCGTAATTTCATCGTGACCTCGGAGTGTGTCATGGGGCTGTCTCTGCCGGAAATAAATATCGTTTCTCAGTTTGTAAGGTAGCCCTGAGAAAGTGCACATTGCAACACTTGAAGTAAGAATGCTAGAGATTTCTGTGTTGCTACAAAACTCAATAAGAGTCCCGAAACGGAGTCTTGTGGACACATCCAAAGTAACAATGCAATAATCAGAGGAATCCCGGTTGGCACTTCTTAGGTTAAATTCCCCGCACTATTTCCAGTGAAAATGACTATAATGGCTGCGGATGCCGTTATTGATAAATTAATCTTAGGTTCGATTCCAGCACCCGGCATGCCGGGCTACTGGCGCCCATCCATTGTCACTGGTTTTCTTTGTGACACTTTTGTGCATCTTATGTCGATTTTAGGCAAGTTTCAGTATCCTGTATTGAACATCCTATAATAAATTACATGTAAAAAAAAAATATGAAATGTCTTTGAGGCAGTGGAAGACAGCTAGGGGAATTTCATCGACCTAGCAAGAGCAACCTATCCCATCTACTTGCCACAACCGATAGATGCTATCTTCATAATTTCTCATTCTTTTACGAATTTTAATCTTTAACAGGCAAGTATAGCCTATAATCCTAATCAGAATATAAGTGCATGCCAAAATTTTTTCAGTTGGGGAAAAAATCCATGAATTTAGTCTTGACATTCGCTAGAGTATATTTGCATCCATAATGCACTTATTTCGGTCTAATGTATGATATGAATATTGCTCTATCAGTATCAGTCCACTCGGTGCCATTACTTTAAACGGACAAAAGATATAAAAGTCACCTCTTATACCGTAAAAAGTAACCTTCTGAAAATACTTGTAACCCTTGGTCATTTCTCTGACTCTTGAAGTAGAATTACTCAATTTTATAAATTTTTCAACATCGCCAAACGAAATATTTGGTACGCATCTGAAGTCTCTCAAATCTCCCGCCCTTGTTATCGACAGTCACCGGAAGTAACTATAATCACCTTACTATTTTTTAGCTCGGAACCGCCCACGCTCATTAAGAAAGGTCTTCTCTGAGAAGGTGTAAGCAGGTTAAAACTGACATCATTTAGAACAGGGGTCTCAAACATGCAGCCCGCCAAGCCGTATACTGTGGCCGCAAAATGATTGGCATCAAAAGGTGTTATGAGAGATAACAAAGGTGGTGGGGCTCTTGGGCCATCGAAAATGCCCTCATGCGGCCCTCAGGGGGGTTTGAGCTTGAGACCCTGATTTAGAACATGTTCTTACGTCATTCCACCATTTTTAAGTATCCAAAGAGTATCTAAGTAATGTCGATGATGTATTTAGGTTTGGTTTGGTGGTTTACGGTACAGCAACACAAATAAGTTATTTAGTGCCGAGTCAGTTGATTGTTGTTGTTGTTATAGGGTTTAAGCACAAGATAGGCTATACATGGCGGCCAGTATTAATGGTGGAGGAAGAACCCTGGAAAATCCCGGGAAGAGCCACCGACCCACGAGAAGCTACTGGCAGGCTTTCTCACGTACCCACGTTAGCCGAGCCTGGATTCGAACTCACGCAGACAGAGGTGAGATGGCAGTGATCCGTAACGGTCAGCGCTTTAGACCACTCGGCCACTCGGGGCCCCTCCGAGTCAGTTGAAGTAAAGTAAATTGCCAAAGCATACAACGCAGTAGCTGATCCTGGCTGGTCTGATGGTAGGATTCGAACCCACGCCCTTTCGGTCGCGAGTTCGGCACGACACTGAGCCACTGCGGCTCCATGTATTCAGATAATGTTGATGATGTATTTGGGTAATGTTGGTAATTTATTTAGGTAATATTGATAATTTATTTAGGTAATATTGGTAATTTATTTAGGTCATGTTGGTAATTTATTTAGGTAATATTAGTAACTTATTTTGGTCATGTTGGTAATGTATTTAAGTAATATCAGTAATTTATTTAGGCCATGTTGGTGATGTGTTTAGGCCATGCTGGTGATATATTTAGGCAATGTTGATGATGTATGTAGGTAATGTTGATGATG
Source organism: Megalonaias nervosa (assembly GCA_016617855.1). Classification (NCBI taxonomy): domain Eukaryota; kingdom Metazoa; phylum Mollusca; class Bivalvia; order Unionida; family Unionidae; genus Megalonaias; species Megalonaias nervosa. The sequence continues at coordinate 17,000 of JAECUM010056463.1, read as the reverse complement.
TATGTAGATAATTTTGATGATGTATGAAGGTAATGTTAGTGATGTATGTAGGCAATGTTGGTGTTGAATTTAGGCAATGTTGACGTATGTAGGTAATATTGATAATGTATTTGGGCAATGTTGATGATGCACGTAGGTAATGATGATGTATGTGGGTGATGTTAGTGATGTATATAGGTATTGTTGATGATGTATATAGGTATTGTTGATGATGTATGTGGGTAATGTTGGTGATGTATGTAGGTAATGTCGATAATGTATTTAGGCAATGTTGATGATGTATGTAGGTATTGTTGGTGATGTATGTGGGTAATGTTGGTGATGTATGTAGGTAATGTTGGTGATGTATGTTGGTAATGTTAGTGATGTATGTAGGTAATGTTAGTAATGTATGTAGATAATGTTAATGATGTATGTAGGTAATGTTGGTGATGTATGTAGGTGATGTTGATTACGTATGTAGGTAATGTTGGTGATGTATGTAGGTAATGTTAGTGATGTATGTAGGTAATGTTGATGATGTATGTAGGTAATGTTGATGATGTATATAGTTAATGTTGATGATGTATTTAGGTAATGTTGATGATAAGGGGATTATATAAATATCTGTATGTTCACTGTAAGTAAAGGTCATTCCTACATAAACTTGAAAAGACAAGTATTTATGCACTAATTGTATGCATTAAATTTTTATTGTTATTTTGTTTTCTTCATCTCTAGCAAATGACTTACGGGAATGTGATGCGGAGCCTTTTAAGAAAATGTTGGAGGTAATTGCTTTCTTTACATGATGATTTCTTGACAAGGTTCCTTTATTAAAATGATTGATTTATTGATGTTATTGATTTATTGATATGACTACCTTATTGACATGATTGATTTATTGATGTTATTGATTTATTGATGTTATTGATTTATTGATATGACTGCCTTATTAACATAATTGATTTATTGATGTTATTGATTTATTGATATGACTGCCTTATTGACATGATTGACTTATTGACATGATTGATTTATTGATGTTATTGATTTATTGATATGACTGCCTTATTAACATGATTGATTTATTGATATTATTGATTTATTGATATGACTGCCTTATTGACATGATTGATTTATTACTGAATTAATAGATATTGACTTTTATATCACTCATTTGCTTCTCTTCATCGATCCTCTCTAGGTTTACCCTTTATGTGTCTGTCTGTCTGTCTTTTATCTTTAAATCATCCATTTTTTGAAAACAATGATTACAAATAATTTAATGTCAATTTGTTTGTACTATTAGTGAATGAAAAGGAACAATATATTTCCTTTTACGACAATTCTACTCTTAACTTCGAAATTTTCTGCTTTTTAAATCAAACATTGTTTCATTTTTGCTAATGTATGTGTGAGAGAGAATTAACCACATGTTTCTCGAGGACTTTAAAAAATGTACGATCCATTTTAATAAAATGTTACAGAAAACCAGAAATTTAAAAAGTCTGAATTTGAGTCACAATGAGTTTAGAGAAAAGGGAGGGATCTTGCTTGGAAAAGCTATTGGTAAGTGCATTATAAGTTCTCTGTATTATTCGTTTATTTATTTTATTTCAATTTTGCTCTGACCTTCATTACCATAAATCCAGTTTTCTCGTCAAGTTTCCTGATGCAGTTACAGACTCAACATGTTTTCAAGAAGATGGATGTATTAATTGTTTTCAAGAAGATGGATGTATTCTTTACAGCTGCAGACCTCTTATTTTTCATGCACATGAACAGCTAATCCCTTATGATAAAGGGGTGGGGTGAGACTGCTATTTCACTTAATGTGTACTAAAAGTCTAAAATAAGATCAGTGTTGACTGTTGAAGAAAACAAACATTAATACTGAAACAAATAATTTGCGTTCAAATAAAGTTTAAAATCTGAACATCAATACTCTCTCTCTCTCTCTCTCTCTCTCTCTCTCTCTCTGCCACCATTACTTCAACAGATTTAGTTAGCTTAGCGCTTATATTCTTATTCATCTCTTCTGTAAAAAATGATATATCCAGGGGAAACTTTAGATTTGAATGTTGATTTTGTGTATTCGAGAAGGCATTTCACGAGAACTATCAAACGTATAATTTATCAGATGAGGCCTTTGATGAGAAATATCACACGTATAATTCATCCGATGAAGCCTTTGATGAGAACTATCACACGTATGATTCATCCGATGAGGCCTTTGATGAGAACTATCATTTCGAAGGAGCAGATGACAGCAAAAATCGGCATCATGTTTTTGTTTTTAAATTAAATATTTCTTCAACTATTTAAATGAATATTTCTTTCTTTTATTTTTCCAATTTTCGGATTCAAAGATTGTCAACGTGGCTCAGAGTTTTTATTCAGGAAAATCTCCTTGCGTAGTAAAATCTTGTAGAGTTTCTTCGTTACAGTAAAGAGCTGATTCAAAAAGGGAGAAAATTCTTACGTGACGGGGACACTTTTACGATAAGGAAATAACAGAATCAAAAACAGAATAAATATAAATCAAAAATTGCAGTTATGAGAATTTAATGCTGTTTTTTCTTCGTTTCTCGTGACATAAATTGTTAGTTGCCAGATAACAGATTACATAACGTCTCTCGGGCATTATAGTATGAGTGATTCGGCATCTGAAAGTTTATACCACGATAAACGCAAATAAAAATATTAAACTCTCAATATACAACCTTTAATTACCATGGAAAGCTCGATATTGTTATGAAACAGTGTGACGATGTTGAAATAAAACTAATAAATAAGATATTTACTAATTCGATGCAACTTTTATGATGTGTCAGTTAGGAAAGGATTACAACAATATAATTACGTTAGATAATGTAATTAATCCTTTCATATTATCGATCTCCTATAAATACCGTAAACTTGTTAATTCTTTAACTCTTCATGACTTCTGGTTAAAGACATTTGCGTTTACTACAGTAAACTCCTCTAATAACGAAATAGAATATTACGAAATATCGATGAAACAAAGTACGTCCCCAAAGTCACTTTTCGTGGTTGATATAAATTTTGTAAACATAATTTTATTATCTGTTATAGCGGAATTCAGATATAACGATATTAGTTATTGGAACAATTGACTTTGCTGTGTACGGAGTTGACTATATGTGTATAATTATATACTGTAGAGACAAATTGTCATTTTCATTAAAGGATCCAATGACACATTAGAGGAACTTGATATGAGCTGGAATCATCTGAGACGTTCTGGATCAATTGGCATAGGGGAAGGTTTGGAGGTCAGTGTACAGCTAAAATATTTCATCGTATCAACTCTGTTGAAGATCAATGTTATTATTGTTGTCCACATCCAGTTTTCCAATTCAACATGAAAAAAAAAAAAAATGGAAAAATAATAAATGGAAAAGTTACCTTTCACTTTTGTCACTATGAGAGAGAGAGAGAGAGAGAGAGAGAGAGAGAGAGAGAGAGAGAGAGAGAACACATAACCAACCAACATTCTCGTGGAAGGCCAACAGACAATATTTAGACAGACAGGACAAGGCAAGAATAAAGAAGAATACTTGAATAAGGTCAACGACAGTAGAATGACGAATGAATTGAATTGAGATCAGATGATTATATGTGACTGCAATAATAATAATAATAATAATAATATAATTACAACAGGAGAACATAACCTTAAAGTGTGTGAATCTGGCGTGGAATGGTTTTTACGTGGAGGGGTGCAAGGCCTTGGCAGTGGCGCTGGAACTAAACACGAACATGACCGAGCTGAACTTGTCCTGTAACCGGATCAATAAGGAGTGTCTAGACATCCTCACGAACGGGCTTAAATTCAACTCTACCCTAAAGTCACTGTCGGTAAGAATTTTAGGCAGAGCGAAAATACGCCTTCCCTTGATGCTAGTACCATTCTCGTATCATCATCGACTTGGTCTGAAATTGACTTCTCTCCGGATCCAACTGAACCACGCCCTATTCATTACCATAGCATATGATACAAAATCAAAAGTATTTTATATTGGCATTCACCCAGTGTGTATTAGTGTTAACTTATACTGCATACCGAAATTTTAATTAAATTTAGTTGAAAGATACGAAGAGCTGAAATTTGCATGCGATATATAGTAGTAGTCGTATAAGTGATCGACATTAGGCCTTTAAGATCCTTCATGCTGCCAGTGTACCTGTAAATCACGTGATGCTCACACCTTTGCCAGCCATAGCATTGGTCGCCAAGGACTCGCATCTGAGGCCGATTTTGCAAACCGACATTCTAAACTATTAAGAAAACCGTATGTATTCGCGTATAAGATAAATCAAATTGCAAATTGTACAAACCCAGATCATCCGTTACACAGTGTGCCGGAAGATCTTTGTCTATGCAATTTGTTAGGAGTATTCAGTAAAACAAACAAGATAGACCCTACCCTGCAGCATATAAGGTATATATTCTTAGAAATTGGACTTGACTTACACGCGAGTATAACGGTTGGTGTCGTTGGTTAAATATCCGCCATGATTTGTTCAGTATGTAGAGCGTAGTTATCAATTCGTATCAAAGAAGGTGTGAAAACTATAACATCTATTGGCTGATCTCGTAGTGCAAGGATCTGAGATTGATAGTTGATCGATCAGATGTCATTCTTCACCTGTCAATTACAATTCCGGTGTTTGGTGGTTACCAAGATCACGCGCTGATTTAATCCGAGTTTCCTCTGACCCTTGACACCCCATTTTTGATATTTGGACATTTATGTTGGGGTGTAGGGTCAGAGTCCATTCCTTACTAACTGGCCTAGCAAACTTTAACGACCTTTCATCGAGATATACCTGCATGAAATCGAAAGGAATATGATTTATTTTCTCAGATATTGCGAGTATAGCATTCGTTATATCTTTAATTCGCTGACAGACTGCCGAAACTATAGCGTTGATGAAATTTGACCTGGAACTCATTTGCATTCCGAGTCACATGACTACACAAATCTCGCGACCCACATGTCAATGGCTTCAGAGTTCAAATAGTCACGTGATATCAATAATTAGCCATTTGTAATGTTACTGTGGGAAAACAAATCGAAAAAATAAATGAAAGTCACTTAATATTTATAGAAAAATAAAAGAACATAAACTTCTAAAAATATATATTCTGGAAACAACGACCAGAAATCTGTAAATGTTGCAGCAGCTTGAAAAAAAAACAACAAAACAACAGATTCAACAAGCGGAGAGCACATGTCAACCCGGTAGTCACGTGATACCAACAAAATACATCGCTGACACATGCTTAGTGCTTTATGAATCTGGTTTTCTCCACCTTGCTGCGATACTGACAGGTTTCTAGTCGTTGTTCTCAGAATAAATGTGTTGAGAATTAAGTGTGCATTACATTTATGTACAAGTATTACGTGACTTTTAATTAATATTTCTGAATTCTATGTACAGCAACATTCGAAATGGTTTATTGTTGATATCACGTGACTATTGGACCTCTGATGTCATTGACATGTAGGTTACGGGATTTGTGTAGTCATGTGACTCGGAATGCAAATAACGAGTTCCAGGTCAAATTTCATCAATGCTGTAGTTGCATCTCGTCTCTCAGAGGATTAAAGATATAACGAATGCTACACTCGCTATTTCTGAGAAAATAAATCATATTCCTATCGATTTCATGCAGGTATATCTCGATGAAAGGTCGTTAAAGCTTGCTAGGCCGGCTAGTAAGCGGCTACTCTATGCGACACCAGATGGTGTCGGCGAATTCCAACTTTTCGATAAGGCATGGACTCTGACCCTACACCCCAACATAAATGTCCAAGTATCAAAAATGGGATGGCGGGGTCAGAGGAAACTCGGACTAGCGCTGATTAAGTCCCGATTAGGAGCAGCTTCCCTCGATGACAGATAATTAACGTATCGCCGTATGGCACTTAAACCCTAACGCATGCATATGTGCATGGACCACTATTTATTTCGGAGAATGAATATGCAAATTTTAAATTTGAAAGTGGGGGGGGGGGGAACCACCAAACGAGGATAGTGAGATAGATATTGGTCAATTACGTCAACAAATTCTTACAACATATGTCGTATTCGTTTAGTCAAAGGTATACAACCCCCAACCCCCCTCCCCAAAAAACAACAACAAAACCCATAAAACATCAAAAAGCATGTATAAGCGTCAACTGTTGTAAAGCGAAAAACAGCCTTATTCTCATTTCAAAATAAAAAAAAGTTTCCAAGAAAAATTTAAACCATAGAGTTCTTTATCACATTGTTCAATTTATATGTTATTTTTATTTTGTTCTAGCTTGCCTCTAATCCACTCACTAGTGACGGTGCCTACAGTCTGTTGGTATTTATTAAGGAGTCAGAAACGTCTGCCATTGAGTTTTTGGACTTGGGTGTAAGTACTGAAAGAACTAAATAACAAGAATTTTAATTGAACCACATCGTTCCTTCAATATTGAATAGTAAGTAAGTCGTTCTGTCAAGTATCTAAACGGTAATTTTAAAAGCAAGGATGGCAATGACGAGTCACCAACCAAAGTAACGAACATGATTGTTATGTACAGTGGGTTCAGTTTGCTTGTTTCAAAAGTTCTGTTTGGGAGCAAACTCTTCTAAAAGAGAGATTTATTCTATAAATTATATATTGTACTTCGGTTGTTTTTATAATGTATCATATTTCATTAGGTGTACCATTTTTCGTGGGTTTTGTGGTAGCTTGGAAACCACTAATTTAAAAAATCAACGTAAAGGTAAACCACATTTAACGAAAATAGATATCCGAGACATATCCGTTAAGCCACTGAAAGTGGTGCCCGCTAAACCATTTAAAAAAACGAACAAAACATGAATACATGAATACAGTCGCGTCATCTAGCGACACACAACAGTAATTGCTGAATTTCATTTGTACATGACCGGTCTAGGACTCAAACATGGGAAAAAATTCTCGGGTGAGATATGTTGATGCTAGGGGTGATTCCATACTAACAAAGCAAAATGGCTAATCAGATTATAATTTCGAGGAAAATTCCCATTTAATGTGTGTAAATAAGAGAACTATGTTGTTTACTTTTATACGTTGAAAAATAATGTGGTTTTGTTTTACATATTTCTCTTACTTTCATTGATTTAGGCAACGATCTTCGATATTTCAATCTGATTTCTTCGATATTTCAATCCGATTTCTTCGATATTTCAATCCGATTATTTATGTTCAACTCGATTATAAAAATATCGTCCCCTGTGACACCACGCTCAAGATATTTTATCCAGAGTGTTTGGGTTCTCTCAAAACATAACCGTTTATAAGAGTAAAACATGAAGTTCCATCGGAAAAAAGGGTGGACACGTTTCCTGCACGTATAACTAAAACTGTATTGCATAAGCTGGCATGTTGCGTGCATGTAATTCTAGGAAAATCAGTCTTGTAAGGTAACACGAAGGAATTCTTGGTTTATACTTTCTTCACGGTATGCCCCCAGTTGATATTAGAAAATTGTGGATCATCAGCTTTATGTAGACATATAAAAATGCATCCTTTATAAAGCTGAGAGAATAGTTTAACACAGTATTTGTCATACATAGGACATGCATCTTATCAACAAATATCGTCAATGACGGGTATAACTTTCGAACGGTCCATTCGATTTTAAAGACTCCATCATACGCAAATATGATGGATATGACTATAACGTTTACTAAAGTATAAGTCAGTCCACCGACCTCTGCGAGAGGCATTGATCACATAAGCTCTTTAGATCAAATTTCCTCTGATCTTAAACATTGTCTTCGCTTACTTAGTTATTTCTTTACGACGTTTGAAGACAGACTGATATGCAGGCGATACATGCGGTAACTGATCTCCAAGGACAGAAGTTCTGACAGTACATATTTTTAGGACTTAGCTTTATTTACTGGGCAAAGCATGACATCAATGATTTGGTTGGAATAAAATTTTCGTCTCAGACGGATTTCTTTCCAATAAAGTATGTATTTTGTTTCTTCTTTTAATAGCCTGGTTGATCATATACACATCAATTTGAGTGTTTTTCTTTACCATTTTGTATCTCGCACCTAATACTAAAGTTGGATTACTTCCGATGATACTCCACGATTTATACGGGTCAGTATATCCCATGTTATGATTCATTGGGTAAATGGTGAGTAAATTCCAGTGATGACAAATATTACCCCTTATATGCAGAACCAAGAAGTGGAAGTAAAATTTGACGAGCTTCTCCGAAGGGTCCAGAAGACAAGAAAATTACCGCTGAGAGTTCTTCACGGTCCAGTCTCTGGCCAGAAACTCAACGCATTCTTCTTCGAAGAGGAAGCCATATTAGAAGAGAACCCAGCCATTGTACTGATTGAGTACGGAAAACTAATGGGCTTCCGGATGATAGATCTGTTTAGTTCATTTGACAAGAATAAGGACCGGTCTCTTGACCACGACGAAATCCAGGAAGGACTTAAGGTATATTCTACATTGTTTTAGAGATACAATATCATATGGATTTTTGTTAAGATTTTCCTTAAAAGACACCAACTCGATCCAATTCTGATATACCTTCTAACGAGGCATTTTGCTGTAGTAATTTCATCCCAATGGATCATTGATGATTAAATGCATCCGAAAATTTTCTATTTCCCGTGGAATCAACTGGCTTGTACACATTTTTGATATGTCATACTTTAGGTGGGAAATCTATTTAAATACATTAATGTGGATATGCAGGCAGCCAGCTTTAATGGTAACGAGTATGTACTGGTCAAGATAAAAAAAAAACTTTACCTCTTTTCTAGATTTAGTAGTACCGGTACTTAAGCATAGAATAAAAAATTCTAAACAATGACATCAAAGAAGGAGCATTTTTTCAATTATAGAAATTAATGGCTTAAGATATATTTTTATATTCATCAAATAAATTAATTAATACTCCATGTTACGTAAAAACACGTACTTGGCACCGGCGAAAAAAATGCGCCTGTTCCTACCCCCCAACCCCCCCCAAGCCAAAAGCCCCCTGAAAAACCAAAACAAAAAGAACACACACACACACACACACACACACACACACACACACACACAATTTCACGATGTCAGTATTGTTCTTGTTCCCTAGTATACCTGTACTGTATAGGAAGCACACATTTGCTACACTCAGTCTGACGGCCTGTACTTGGCTCAACTAGACGTGCCTGTTTCATATTATATTTAAGACCTCCCCCCCCCCAAAAGAAAAAAAGGAAAAAACAAAAAAGAAATGCGTCTGTTGTTCTGCCATGGACTTCTGATTGTAAATTAATTAGCCGCTGCAAGCTTCTTGTCTATGATATTTTAACGAGGTTTTACTGTGGTGGTACTCTAACCACTCACACTATTATGGAGGTCACGTGATGACATTGTTCGGAACAAAGTGTAACCAAGGGTTACTGACGGTTCCAGAGAAGCAGGAGAGCGGAAATAATGTGCGCCTATTGAGTCGTGTGATAAGAACGGAAGCAAGACGGTGTATAGGAGGTTGTCTTTTTGTTTCTACTCTGCCATTTTATCTTATGAGGAAGATCACGTGCTTTAGTAAGAACAGAGTGCCCCCTCCCCACCTACCCCAAATAGAATTGCTTTCTTTCTGTTTCTTTTCACTGCAGTCATGACGCCATCGCTGTGACATTACAAAACCAATGTTTTTACTGTTTAGCCTAACTTTAAAAGAAAATAAACAATAACAAGAACGCCAAACTTGCTTATGAAATGTGCAAAACTTTCCATTAGTCTAACAAAATAATACATATCATTAACGAATTCAGACTTTAGGAAGTATTGTCGTATTGCCAGTAATCAGCCAGTAAATTAGTCTCCTTTCTTGATGCTAACATGCTTATTTAATTATAATAATAACAAGACACATATTTGTCTGGTTTATATATATATATATATATATATATATATATATATATATATATATATATATATATATATATTCACAAAGTTGTTCTTCGTCAAAAAAAGCAAATAACATTTTCTTCTTTCTTCTTTTATTTTTCATTCGTCAGCTAGCAAATATACCTCTAAGCGATAGAGCTATTGAAAAACTGATTTCAAAGCTGGACATTAATGCAGATGGAGAGATAGATTTTGGGTAAGTTACGTTCGACAAACATTCAAATTGTATCAAAGCTTCAAAACTCTTTATGTCTGATAGTATATACTTTGCTGAGACATAATAACCTATTTTTCAATTAAAATAAATTTGCAAATTGGATAATTAGCCATAGATTGATTCAAATGGTGATTTAGCTTGCTATTCACGAGGTCGTTGGCTGTTGGGGAAAGTATGACGTAAACATTACGTATTTATATTTGACCTATTATAATGTGCATTATATATGCTGGACAGCGTTCGCATTGTATGACGACAGGTCTGGCTTAATAATGTTTACACATAAAGGAGCGCGTTATAAACGGGCAAAATACATTGGTATTACGTAAGGTTCCGGCGGGAAATGACCAGTGTATCCCTTGCATCTCATGATGAATTAATACAAGTAAATGTGGTCACGTTGACTTCCAAAAATAATTTTACTGTACAGGTCTAAACCACGTTTCCATAAGGTCAAAATAATCAGGTTTCCTTGTACCTCATCAATACATTTGTATTAAAATTATCTTCTCACTTGTTTCCAAATTATTTATAATAATTTTCAGACTATCTTGGAAATATTGGTTTTCAGGAAATTCAAGGCAAAAATTTTGTTATTAAACAAAACTAGCCATGTATCTTCTCTACTTTTGTGGTTGATGGGAGTAAAACTACCGGGATGATAACAAATAAATCTCCTCTTCAAATAAGATGTAATCGACTTCTCATTGGCTTGTCCTCGGATTATATTGATAATGAAATTAGCTGTAAACCTTTTATCAAAGTTAAGGTCTCAGATTTGGTTGCTGACGTGAGATCCTTATTTTGTCTGCAAAACGGTAGACATCGTCTTAAAAGTTCAGTCATCAAAAAGTGTATTCAGGCCAAACATATAATTCTTTCGGTTTGATTTTTCACACACACACACACACACACACACACACACACACACATATATATATATATATATATATATATATATATATATATATATATATATATATATATATATATATAACATACCATCGCTTTGATTTTTCAATATGAATTTTGAGTGATAACTGAGTGATAACTTAAAAATTGTAGTAACGAACTCTTACCATGCTGGTATGTGAAAAATGAAAAGATGTTTTCTTCATACAAATTACAAATAACGTATACGTTTCGTTGCTAATCAATTTGGGGGTAATATCAGTTTTACTGACATCCTATTGCCTTCACAGTGCTGCTAAATTTGAGCATCGGCGTGAATTACGACAGCTTCAAAGATTTTACCATATGGTTCCTTCTGAGAATATTCTTCATAAAAATATTTAGACTGGCATCTTGTTAGTGAAACTCACTCATCACTCATTACCGTTGCTTGATGGCGCAAGTCTGCATGCTGGATCTTTGATTCAGCAGGCTTTTTGATCATGAATGAAACTCCTGAATAAGGAAGTTATAAATACCATTTTAAATGCAGATGACTTGTGTCGTCTGCATGTGAGTTTCATTCAACAATAAGTTTTAGTGCATCCTTTCTTTTTACAATTCATATGTACCATTCCACTCGGAAAATGAGTTCATTCAACTTCACATGCGCAATCTTTTGAAGCTGTATTATATTTGCGAAGATTGTTCTTTGCAAAATTGTGACTGAAAACCTGCCTTTTTATGCCTATGACCCGCTTTGAAAGGAACTTCACTTGAAGAAAAGTAGATGATGAAAAGATCAATGGTAACAAAGTATTGATAAAAATGACTAAATGAGTAAACGATTGACTAAAAATAAATTTGTTTATACGTAAATCTGGTGTTCCAACTCAAGAGCATCTATGCCTCTAAGGAAAACTTTTGCCCTCAAAAAGCAATCAAAGCATCCATCGCACGACATTAGGTTTACTTGGTAATGTGTATGAAATAAACTGTTTGGTTGACCATCCTATGTCGGAGATTTTCTCTTGGTACTCCGGTTGCATCCACCTTGAAGACAGCAGCTGATCCGTCAAAATCATTTTTCGTAAGATGTTAGAGCTTACTATGCAATCAATCTTAAATGAATAAAGTTTAATCTGTGTTATTTTTTAAGCGAGCTGATTGAGGCGCAAAACTTACATCGCCGTATGATGACTAAGTTGATCGAGGCCAGAGAACAAGGTGGCGATGAGGCAGTCGAGCAGACGGATATCTATAGGATTCGATACAAGATTCACAACCTTTTGGCAGAGAAAGCCAGGAGAGATAATGACGTAGACAGTCCTTTCTTAAGTAAGATTTAAAAAAAAATTATATCAGAATGACCGCCGACACAGATTTTAAAAAATAAACAATGCTCATCTAAATTAAAATATATGTGTCAATAATATATATTCACAGCCAGGGATCCAGTGTGGGGATTCAGGGCCTGTAGGCCATCGGTTCTGCAGTTTATGTTTTCTTAATTGCCTGCACAAACACAGGCATCTTCTGCAGCTTATTTTGTATACATACATAGGTTGGCAATTTCCTGTTTGCTTTGAAGAGTAGACATATTTCCACATCGCTCTTAATGGACACTAGGTAGGGTTGTATGCAGGCACGAGGCAGTTGACTATCGTCTTCCTTGATCAAACTAATCCAGTGTGTTTATATCCTTCAACATCCAGAACACTCACCGCCAATTTATCAGTGATTGTGCTTTATTTGTACATCACTAATGTAATGGACAGCCCAGATTTGACGCTCATATATGGAAATTTCTTAAATATAAAGGATTATTGCAAAGAAACGAGGAACTAAGTTTTGCCAGAACTGACAAGTAGCGACGCCAGATTTGATCCTACGTTATATTTAGAAATGAAATACTGAATTTGCAGCCTTGTATTATATTGGTAGTTCGTACAACTGATCAAGTTACTGTAATATTGTACATTTCCACTTAAAATTCAGTTAAGTTTACTTGATCTGTACTACTTGAACTGTTGCCCCTGATACCTTTCATCTACTGACTTGTTACTAAATTTATGAAACAATTTGTACATGCCTTTAACATACTGATTATTTATTGGAACTGGAGTATCTGAATCAACCGAAGTTTAGATGTAGCAGGGTCACAACTGCTGACGCTTGATTGTACATTATAACACTGGGTTACCTCCCTTACGTGTGCGAGTCTACAATAAAACGTGATCTATGTGATGACGATGCTGCATTAAAACCAATTATCATTTATCTGATTAAATCCAGTTATTATTAATCTGATTATTGGTAGTTTTGTGAGTAATTGTATGGAAGATTTTCAATTACATGTATGTTCTACGTTTACCTTCAGGAAACAACTACCTTCTGGAGAGACTAAAATGCGACATATACTCGACACACTTACTTTGGAGAGAAAATAGCTCAGCAAATGTACACAGGTCTGAACCAGCCACACAGATTTCCCCTGTCAACCCTACAGATGATGGGCACCTGTCCTCCTCAATTCCTGTAGGCGATATCTCAAGCCTGTCATTGTCCAATTAAGTCACAGGAACTATCTTTGCCGGAAAGGAAAAAATTGACAGACGACAATATTGATAGATGGAATCTTAATTGGAAAACAGAAGTGTTCTGAGACTCGTTTACTTGGTTTCTTGGTATACAAATATTCACCACTGATCCATGAACTTACAATGCTTCAGTCTATTTCAAGTTTAACTACTTACACTTGTAGGTATTCCTCTTATTATAAAAATACAACTTTGGTAATCAAATGATATCGCACAAGGAACATCCGTTTCGTATATTAAAGTAGTCCCATTTCTCTATTTACATGTAGGTTGAAATACGTAATACAGGTTTTAACTAGTATTAAGACTGAATAATGTTCCCACACCTTGCACAAATTATTTGATTCAGCTACAGTTAGCAAGATTGTTCATAATATGTTATTGATAGCAAACAGACGTGATATTTCTGAAGATTACGTCACTTAATTTTCATAGGATCGAAGCCATGATGTTCAAAATAAAGCCATGCAAACAATGGTAAGCTTACCTTGTCATCAATTTTTAATGCGAATGTGAATTGCTTTTCACCTGCAGGATCTGAGTTAAAGACTCTCCTAACTGATTTGCATGAATCCTGGAATTAGGAAGTCAGTCAGATAGTGTTTATAAGTACTTACGACGTGGACTACACGTTGATATTTCGAAAGAGTGAAATCACTGGCTTGTAAATGACCATCTTCACTGTCAACTCTAAGCCTGGATTTGGAGAGTATGATAGAAGCAGTCACTCAACACTGTTGTAAAATTAATATTTTCTGTCCACTCCGACTCTTTGGTTTTGACCAGATTTATCTTTAACAATGCATCAATTCACACAAACTATGAACATTATCTTTCTAGAATAAACATTTCATGCAAAGGTATTTGTTTTATTTTTGAATATAACGATTTCATGCTTATTGCAGTTTGGAAAAAGACCACTGGAAAGTAGCAAATAGTAAAGAAAACGGCCACTAGAAAATAAAAATCCAAGAATCAAGCAAAACGCCACTTGAAAATGGGAGAAAGTCAGCAAAAAGATCATTAGAAAATAGGAAATAGTCAAGAAAAAAAAACAAAAAAAAAAACAACAACTAGGTAATAGGAAAATGTCACAACGACAACTAGAAAATAGGAATAAATCAAGAAATTCGGTAAGGATATTATTTTACTGTAAAATAAGCATTTCTTTCTTTCTTCACTAGGCCTTACTTAGAAATAAAATCATCAGACTGAAAATATTCTATATTAACGCTGATCTTATCCAGTTCAAATGATGTTTGATTTTACCATGTTTTCTATGCTTCTGTAAAGTCTTGTCAAGAAGTTAAACTTCTTCATTATGAAATGCAGGGAGTCATTGTTATGTGGTACAGGTATATATTATAGCAGAGACTAATCATTCCATAGTGTGTCTCATGCCTACGGAAGCATGAATATACAAAGACTTCCACCGAGATATATATCCACGCGAGGAAAATAGCGCGATATAAGGTACTAATTTAAATGCAGGGAATTAGCACTGACACGTGTTATTGTGGATCTTTCCCAAAGATAAGGACTGTATATTATAATATCAAAAACAAAAAGAATTAGGACAAGTAACTTCTGTACTTTAATACAAAAATCCATTTACATTTTAGGGTTCGAACCCCGGCCGAGTCATAACAAAGACTTATGAAAATGGTACTAGCAGCTGCCTCGCTTTGCGCTCAGAATTTTGAGTTTAGTTGTAAGACTGGTCGGCCTCTTGTAAGAATAATGTGACTGGGTGGAACATGATGCTACATGTCTCTGCCATGATGCCCTAGTGCTAGACATCACTATAAAATGCCACATTGCAGACATTGTACCGATATGACTAAAATTGTTAAAGCTACGTTAAAAATCGAAATTACACACACACACACACACACACACACACACACACACACACACACACTTTGCAAGTTTCGCAAAGGATTTAACTTTTTCATATATTTGTTGCAGCAACTTTGGTTGATATTTAAGTAGACTTGACAAAAACGGTTATTTCACCATGTTTTAAATTTAGCGACTTATTTATATGCTTGTCTATATGTCTGAATCAATAAATCGGCTTATTGAAGTGGATAATTGTCGAGTTGATGGCAAAACTATGCCTCTATATCTTTCAAAGACTATTTTGGCTACGTTCCTGTCTATTAGTGAAGGATGCTGTAACAGTGTGAACTTTGTAAAATGGTATGGGCACACCTGAGTGAAGCTTGCCGAAGTCAGTGTGGCACGAAATAAATTAAATTAACTAATGAGCTAGATACTGCATTAAAATCGCTAAAATACAATGGTTTAACATCCCTGGTTTAGGGCATGATTGACTTTTAATTAGAATCCGTTGGGATAACGGTCAGACAGATGGAGAGGCAAGGTGAATTTGGGTTTTAAGTAGCGGAAAAATGACAAAAGTGGAGACAATCCAGAGACAGTTTTGGGTCATTTAAACTAATTGTCATAACGTAAAATTTTCCAGGAATCGGTTTATATGATAAGAACGGAATAGATAATTATTCTAACCTCGATGGACGTGTGTTCATTTTCGGCGGTTAGAAAAATTTAATCCTGACTGGCTAAGCTAAATGAGGGCTGTGTGTTTCTCAGACGAAATTAAATGTTTTAAGCATTCTCCCTCGGAAAATTAGTCGGACTAAGTTTCTGCGGGAAGGCAAGAAGTTCTTAGCTCCAATATTAGTAGAAATTACTTTCTCGTTAAAATTATTCAATGGACGGATATCTGGAAGTTTGATGGACACGGAACTTAAGGATACAGGGAAATTCTGCTATATAGAAGCGAACAAGTCTCGGAAAGCAAAAGGTTTGTCTCTCTATCGTGCAATTTTGGTGACATAAATGTGTAATTATTCGTTTTTAATTTATTTCTTTTAATTTCATACTGCAATTATCCTTTGATGAGTTCGGAAAATAACTGTTTGCATTCATTCCTCTTGAATGTTATATGAATCGTTTATTTTAGGAATTACTTTTTGGGTACGTGTTTCATAGAAAGAAGTGAATTTATCTGACTTACATGGCATGAATCATGTAGACTAAGAACTGATATTACTATGTCTGGAATGTTATTCTGGTTAGTGATTTATAGTCCACAGCAGGGTGTAGGAATGGTTTATTATGTCTAGTTTATGTCATAGTTCAATTAAGGATACCGAGTAACCGTTCTTGTACTAGGGTGTATTTGTGAGCTGTCAGGCTGCGAACTGTCCCATATTAACCTTAGTTTCTATTGAATTACGGTAAAACGACAACTGACGTAAGGAGAGAGGGGCTAGTGTTCGACCCCAGAGGACAAAAGAAA